>CM062811.1:85538718-85721324 GCA_031772625.1 Pinus tabuliformis | reverse complement strand
CCATCATCTTCATTTGCAACCATTCATATGATTACATCAGACACTATTTTTTATGACGATCCTTGGATCGTTCCTTCTGAATCTGAAATAGACTCATTTGGTAATTCCATGCCTTTGAGTCCATATGAAATTGCCTATGAAGTTGTGCAGTCTTTTGCCGACCCGTGTTCAACCGAAAATGACTTAATGAATGTGGTCCATGAGGAATCACTTTTCACATCAACCTCGGATTTAACTACGTTTTCTGAACTTGTTCACTCTGATGAGAAAATTCGTGAAATCCTATGTGTAGATGATTTACCATGGGAAGATCTCCATCACAGATCTTCGTTTTTACGTGAGGATGATTGTTTTGAAAATGATTTCTCATCAATCTTTACGACTGAATATGTCAAAGAACCTCAAAATCAAATGAAACATCCCGATTCAGAGTTAAATTTGGGAAACATATCTCAAACTATTCCCATTGACATTTTGGTTAAGCCCGGAATTGTTGAGAACATTCATATAGGTGCCTCGTGTACAGATGACGAAATCCAATTATATAAGGCCCTATTTCAAGAATTCTGTGACGTGTTTGCCTGGTCCTATGAGGAAATGCCAGGAATTGATCCCGCAATTGTTGTTCATGAGATCAAGACGTACCCGGACGCTAAACCCATCCGGCAATGTTTGCGTCAGATTCACCCACAAAAAGCTGCTGCAATTAAAGCAGAAGTTGAGAAACTGTTGAAAGCAAGTTTCATTTATCCGATCCCGTTAACAAATTGGGTATCGAATATTGTTTCGGTTAACAAAAAACAGGGGATAATAAGAATATGCATCGATTATAGGGACATTAATCGAGCCTGTCCAAAGGACAATTACCCAACTCCCTATATTGATCAAATCATTGATGATTATGCCGGCAGTGAAATACTTTCCTTTATGGACGGTTTTTCCGGATACAATCAAATCAATATTCTACCTGCCGATCAACCAAAAACGGCTTTCATTTTTCCATGGGGGACGTTTGCTTATTGAAAATTACCTTTTGGGCTTAAGAATGTTGGAGCAACTTTTCAGAGGGCGATGTCTTATGCGTTTCATGACATCAAGCACATTGTGCAACCCTATCTCGATGACTTGCATGCTCATTCACTACATCGAGTTGATCACCTCGTCCATTTACGAGCAATCTTTATGAGGTGTAGGCATTATCATATTCGGTTGAACCCACACAAATATGTCTTCTGTATAGAAATGGGTCGATTGCTGGGATTTGTAGTTCCGAAAGCCGGCATTCATGTTGATCCCTCGAAGCTCGAAGCTATTATCAATTTGCCTCCTCCTTCGAGTCTTCGCCAACTCCAAAGTTTGTAGGGGAAAGCAAACTTTTTACGACGATTCATTCCTAACTACGCCGAGGTTACAAAGGGTTTTACATGGTTATTGAAACAAAATACTCAATTTTCTTGGGAGATAGCTCAGAAATCTTTTGATGCACTCAAACACGCGTTGACCCATGCACCGTTTTTGCATCCTCCCAACTACAACCAGGATTACTTCTTGTATCTCGCCGCCTCCCATTCCACCACTGGAATGGTCTTAGTTGAGGAAGATGAATTCGGAATGGAACATGTGATATATTACCTTAGTCGAACGTTAAATCCAAATGAGCTAAAATACTCACATGTGGAGAAATTGGCATTGGCAGCCGTTCAAGCTATCCAACGTTTTCGTCACTACATTTTACTACGTAAAACTACGGTAATTTCGGATTGCAACCCTATGATCTACATTTTGACCAAACAATTGCTAGGGGGAAAGTACTCTAAATGGATCGTTATCCTGCAGGAGTTCGACTTGGAGTTTGAGAAATCTAAGTCTAAGAAATCTTTAGTTTTTGCAGAGTTAACGTGTGACTTCCCGCATGCTGACACAGAAACTGTGGCAGAGGAGCCCATTGTGGACGAATCTTTGTTTCTAATCAGCACCTTAGATCCGTGGTATGGGGATATCATCACCTATCTCTAGACCCAATCCTTTCAGCCAGAAATTTCAAGGTCGAAACGTCGGAAAATTCGATTCCGGTCCAAACAATTCAAAATTATTGGAGATACTCTTTATGACCGTGGGGCGGACTCTATTTTTCGACATTTCTTAACTCACGAAGAGGTTGAGAGGGTTCTAAATGACTGTCACTCTGGAGCGTGTGGCGGTCATATATCTGGGTATGCCACAGCCCAAAAGATATTGCGCGCTGGCTATTTCTGTCGTCCTTGTTTAAAGATTGTATTACGGCGGTCCAGAAATGCCACAACTGCCAGATTTTTGATCATAAGATGCGCGCTCCACCTGCTCCTCTCCACCCTATAATTGCCGTTGGTCCTTTTCTCAATTGGGGTACCGATTTTATTACATGTAACCCTCACTCGGCCGGGGGGCATGCGTATATCATCCTTGCAGTAGATTATTTTACTAAGTGGGCCGAGGTGATGCCTACATTCGAGGCAGACGGCAAGACAGCTGCAATTTTCATGTTCAATCATATAATTGCTAGGTTTGGTGTCCCACAAGCGATAATCACTGATCATGGGCATCATTTTCGAAACGTTATGATGACCGAACTTACATGCCAGCTTGGTTTACGTCACGATAGTTCAACCCCTTATTATCCACAAGAAAATGGTCTGGTTGAATCCATCAACAAAGTTTTAGTTATCATGATCCGACGAATCATTGGGATTCATCGGTCGAATTGGCACAACATGATTTTTTCAGCGCTTTGGGCATACCGAACTTCAGTAAAAACATCAACAGGGTTCACTCCTTTCCAACTAGTTTATGGTTTGGAAGCTGTGTTACCCATTGAGTGCGAAATCCCGTCACTGCAAATGGCCATCGAGTTACTTCCAGCTACTTCCGAAGAGGAAAAGCGTTTGTTATACTTAGCTCAATTAGATGAGAATCGACATGATGCTGCATTGGCGATCGAGACTCACGCAAAACGTATGAAAGCTCAGTATGATCAGAATGTGACCCCTCGAAATTTTTTGGAAGGAGACCTAGTGTTATTGTATGATCAAGCTAATGATAAATTAGGCGCTGGGAAATTTGTTCCTATGTGGCATGGTCCCTATATTGTTAGGAGAAAGCTAGCAAAAGGGGACTATGAATTGGTGGATTTTGATGGGGACTCTTTGGGTAAACCCAGAAATGGCCTTTACTTGAAGAGGTACTATGCTTAAAAAAAGGGGTATGGAGATTTTTAGTTAGGGTAGTTTTTCTTTCTAGCTCGCGTGTTTTAGTTTAAAAACAAAAGTGTGCTTAGCTTAGAGAGTGCTTTTCCGTCATTTTTCCTGCTTATCTTGGTTTTACTCTTGATATTGCAGATGTCGATGCCTCTCCAAAACATACATTGGGTTTGCTGATGGTGCTTGTCGTAATACACGGAACATCTCTTCCGCAGCTTGGGTTATCTATTCGCCCTCTGACGAGTTAGGTTCTATGCATGGGGTAAGCCTCGGTCAAACAACAAACAACATTGCAGAGTACAGTGCAGTGATTGAGTTATTGTCTGAATCTATTTCATTTGGGATTCGGAGTTTGATAGTGAGGTTAGATTCTGAACTCATTGTGTTACAGCTTAATAGAGTGTATGCCATTAGAAATCCAGTGTTATTAAGATTATTTTTGAGAGTGCATCTCTTGGAACGTGAGTTTGATTACATTGAATATCAGCATATTCCAAGGTCTTTAAATACATTAGAAGATGCAATTGCTTCTCGAATGTTAAATAGACATTTGCAATAATCATACATGTAAATTTAAAACCATTCCATAATATGATTTACAAGATAAGCCGGTAATCGTGATATATATATATATATATATATATATATATATATATATATATATATATATATATATATATATATATATAGGAGTGTGTCAAAAAATACATCGTCTTCGATCATAGGTTGAAAAACACCTTATGATCGGCAAAAATGATAAATACAAAAAACAAAAATGTCACATGTGCCCACAAAAGGCGATCATCCTATCACTGGTGATGATCTCTATAAGAAACCACTCCCCGGGCCACCTTGCAAAGGAACCTCCTAAAAGGTCCCGGGACTCCAATCACATAGCGTTGAAGTCGACGAGGAATGTCATCTATAGTGGTCTCAGGAATATCCGCTGTCAAGCGCTCAAGATGACTCTCGAACTCGGCCAAAACCTCTGCTGATTCGTCCTGTGGGGCTGGCGCGGGTGCAACTGGTTTCCTCCTCTCGAAAGGCCGGAGAGCGGCTGGTCACTGTGGACCCACATCTGCATTTGAAATTTTTACTATCAGTTTTGAGACGATGAAAAAATAAAAATAAAAATTTAAATAGGAAAGGTTGAAAAGGATTTTACCTGACTCGTCCCACTGCTCTCCTGGTGGAAGAGCCATGTCTGGGTCACCACAGAAATCTATCCCAGCATAAGGGAAATCCTGAATGGAAACACCTGGTTTTCCAACCATTGGAAATACTCAGGTTTGAATCGAGCAACCTCTGTCCTCTCGTCCGGGTGATAGGCCATGAATGCGACCCATCGCATCAGTTTGGGCTCTCGAGGAAGCCCAGCTCCAACAGTAAGATGCTGTGGGATCAGCATAGGAACCCTCTCCAAGCCAAAACTCATGACCAAAGCCCCATAACCAAAGGTCTTTAGTCATCTGCTCTTGGCCCTGGTCAGTTCGCCTTTCACATTGGCCAGCACAGCATTGCACCAGTTGAAGATGGTGCCTTGAAAGCAATCAACTGCCATACGCATCTGGGATCTGATGGAAACATGTAATGCGGTAGCTCCGCAAAGTCTAGTGACAGTAAACGCAATCATCATGAGCTCAGGACAGGATATGGTGTTTATGTCTATCCCTTTGTCTTTACCTTGGCTGTTGCAGTACTCTAGCCGGAGGCTATCGACAGACTGGCCACCTAGCCTAGCCCCAAATAGAGTCAAGTCCTCGCCTCTCTTAGGCAAACTAGTCAAGAAATAAATTTCCTCCGGCTCGATTTCGAGCCGATGCCCGCCAATGAAAAAGCACTGGTCCTGTATGGTCCATCTGTCAACCAGGCACTGCAAGAAATCTACCTGAGCCCTCATGCCAGGAATGGTCTAGAATTTGTACAGTCTGCATGCCATCAAAGCATCAAGTGAAGGCTGATGATTCCATGCGGCAGTATCCACATCCTCATGCTCCCGTTCATGCCAATCTAGCATGATATACTCTCTGCATTACGTATAAAGATTAATTAGATTGCTAGAAAAAAAATTTATTGGTCCATTTTTGAGAAATTTTGGGTTCAAAACCCTTGCTGCGGGGTACGCACCCTCCACGTTAGACACAGTTCGTGGGTCCGCACTTTGTCTACATGGAAGGTGTGGACCCCGAGCTTTTTCCCAATGGAGAAAAAGTTGGCGTCCGCGGGTCTGCAATGGTAAACCTGCGGACCCCGCGCACGGGTTTTGCGCCTAAAAACCCTCCCAAAAATTGAAATGAGGGGCTAAATCAAAAAACTAAATGGTTGAAAATGAAGAATAGGATGATGTGGATTACCTGGAGAAGACGACGCTCGATTCCGACGGTTGGATTTTCCACAATATTCACGGGAAGTTTTCTAAGCAAAAGCACTATTTTCTCACCCAAACTCGAACGGTAAAAATGAATTGACAAAGGCCCTTTTTATAAGTTTTTTGAGTAAATAAATCGCAAATTTTTTTATGTTTCACTTTGAAAAGGTATTTTGCAACGCTTTTATCCATTTCAAACAGGTATGAGTAATGTTTGTGTCTTTGTGCAGAATAAAGGATTATTCAGGCGAAATCTATCCTTTTCAACGAAAAAACAAGTAGAGTCATCTTTAAGCCCTTTTCTGACTCCTAAAACATGAAAAGATTGCCGGATTTTTGTCATTTCAAATTCGATACTGGTTATAAAACGACGTGTCATTGATCGCTTTTTTACTTTTTCGGATCAGTGACACTAATAATGAAAAGTACTCCTTGGTTGTAAAAGATCAAGTGGTTCTCTCAAGTATTATTTTATACCTTTTCAGGCTTGGGAGACACAAATTTACGAAAAAGGTCAACCCTGGAGTCTTCTTAAGTTTTTTCAGACTCTCTAAAATTGAAAAACGCTGAGTTTCTCCTATACTGGACTCGTTAAAATTTCACAGTAAAGGACCTGTTCAATTACAAACAGGAACGAACCACTCCTTCTTAGGGTTCGAATTTAAACTAAGTTGGACTCATCTGAAGGATGAGCTTATAACCAAGCAAATTTTACCCTCCTCAAGCTTGTAAAAAATAAAGAGGTACTTGCCAGAAATGGTGGGGGAAAAGAGAGGAAAATGAGTCTGTTTGTCATACTTTGTAACCACTCTTGAACACGACACTTTTATTCACCTGGGTTGGGAAATCCTTTGCCTAACAGTTGATCAAACCACATTGAAAGCCTTCAGCCGGTTTCTGGGTATTAACTTTGGGTCAATTGTCACCAAACCATCTGTCGTGTTGTTGTGTGTTCAAGAGGTCACTGCTAATAAGCCATTCATCTGCAAAATATCTGTCATCCATCTTGACCATCTGTGAGTCAGTCCTTGAAACTAAATTTCTTCAACTTGATCTATGATTTCGGGTTGTAGGCTTGCCTACGACGGATCGCTTTCTATCGACATCAGCTCATTATCTAGAAAGACGATCTAGAAATCATCAGTACCTTGAGATCTGCATGACTCAATGGCAGGTTTCTCGCCTTTGACGATAGTTTACATCATTGACTTTCGATCGAAGGATTCTATGATATGTTTGACATCAACACATTTATTCACATCTCATGGATTGTACTGGGTACTTTGAGAGCCATTGACATCACTGGTGGTTTCTCTCACACTTGTTAACAGTTTACATCATTGACTGGTAATCAAGTAGTTTCTACCATGTTCGACATCAACACATTTATTCGCATGGATAGAATCGTACTATTTCGGGAAGTAGAAATGAAGACCCTGGATCTAGTTTCCACCATCCAGGCTGCGAGGAATTTTTTATTCATTATGTTGTTCACTATTCAAAAACAGATGGCTGCGTCCATACTGTGTTCACACGAGTCTATACTTATGATGTTTTACAATATCATTCCTATATCAGAGCAGTAGATAGGTTTCTAGTTAGTTTTGATTTGAGTATGTGAATGCCTACCTCAGCGATGATATGATCTCATATATATATCTTGCATTGAATGTTTTTACAGGTTCCAACCGGTCTCTCCACAAGATAATCCTCAAAATGATAAAGTACTTCACTCTTCCTATATGATAAATGAAATCCTCATCTACTACAGACTTTGCACTTTAGGGGGCAATCTGTTACACAAAAATATCGTCACCTTGATTATTTGCAGTCAGTATGGGTCTATCATCACTTGTACTGTCCTCCTAAGCAAGTCTAAGACCTCAGCTCTTCAAATCAAGCTTTGGAAGTGGGAGAAAGACATTAAAAATCAATGTAACTCTAGTTTCGCACTCTCTCTCATGGTCACCTGCGGTCCCGCACCTTCTGTGTACAAAAGCTCCGTACCTACCCGCTCTGTTCCTAACGGTGTAGCTGCGGACCCCTGTGAAAGTCAAAAGGTGCAATTTTTATCTTAAAAAACTCACTTTGGGTTAATTATAGAGTTTTCTAGAAGGAATTTTGACGTGGATTGTTCACTCTGAGGTGGTTCATGCATCCCGAAAGAGAAGGAGCTAATCCCTTGACTAAAGGAGCGATCCCTTTGAAGGAGGGCTTTATCCCTTTGAAGGAGGACCTAGTAACTTCCCTCCATTGCACTATACATACAGGCATTGGGGTGAGGACTAGGGAGGTTAGAAGCTAAACATTTTGAGGGTAAATGCTGGTGAAATTAAGACTCTTTGGTTGAGCTTGAGAGGAGAGATCACATACCTCTTGGTTCCATTGGAGAGTGAGTGAAACTTGTCAAAGTAGAGGAGACATCTTGTTGGACCCTGGGAGGAGCTTCTACAGCATCAAGGCAAAGGTTGTAATGTTATTCTTCTTTTGAATTAATACAATCAAACTCATTTTTCTCAACAAGTATCTTATGTTATTTGTTTCATGGGCTCCTTGACTTTCATGTTAAATATGTTTTATGCAATTGATTTTTCAGGTGCTATTTAATTTGTTTGCCTTGTTTGTGTTTGCAGATTCGCGAAGAGGAGCTCATTTGGATCAAAAGAGCGAGGGCATCCACAAGCTTGCATTGGACCAAAGGTAGGCCCTAAAAACCCTTGTTTGCTATTGTTTATTGAAGCATATTTAGAGAAAGATAGTGTCTGGTTGGTTTGCTTGTTGTTAAGTCTTATTTAGATTCTAGGAAGGTCTATCTTGTCCACAAGATCGACTCATTCTGTGCGACACTTAGCCTTGAGGTACATGATAAGTGCTAACAGATACCATAGAAACTGATTTGGTTCCAAATATAAAGTTACAATATGTAGCTTTTGTGTGTTTTGCACAGTATGGAGATCGAAAAATTTCTCCATCTGTAGTATCCATGTTCCGGGATCCTTCCCATCAAAATTCCTCATACCAATTTTTCGAACATGGTGGGTCTTAAATCCAACATTATAGTTTATGAAATCATGATTAACATTTCTTTTGTTCTGATCATGAGTTTCCTTTACTACCCTTTCACCATTAGCGACCATTTCTTATAGCAACTTATTCAAATTTATCTTCAATTCTTGCATCTTATCATCCATGCCATTCATCTTAGCATCCATGCCATTCATCTTAGCTATTATGCCAACCATATTAGCTTCCACGCCATCCATCTTAACTTGCATGCCATTCATATTAGCTTCCATGCCATTTATCTTTGCTTCATTTACCTTTAGTGAGTGAAATTTTTTGTACATGGTCTTGTAATTTTGATACGTCATGTCACAGAAAAAGTTATAGCAAAAATGTCACAATGACCTATTTGGAGCAATGAAACCCTAGGATCCAATGCTATGATACCAAATGTTAGGAAACCAACTTAAGAAAAGATAGAAAAGGTAGATTAATGCCTTAGAATTCAACCTCTTCGAGGGGGAAACCTCCTTTATATTACACAAATGAACAATTCCTGGATGATACAAATGACTAAACCTCCCTTATATATATATATAGGAGTCTAAGGGGTCACAATATAATCAATTCAGAATAACAATAACAACATAAGGGCACAAAAATAACAATAGTGGGTTTCTATGGGGCATACTAATAACAATATGGGGACAATAGGGGTACAATAATAACAATAAGTGATACAATGACAATAGTAATGGGGGAATCACTAGTATTATAGGGGCCTGACAGAAGTGGATGCAAAAGCAGATGCAATTGTCAATGAAAACTTGGATGCATACATGAATGCAGAAGTGGAAGAAAACATGGGTCCAATGGTAGGTGTAAAACTTGGCAGAAATTGTGGTGAAACAGATGTGGATGCAATAACGGATGCAGAAAAGGACACAAACTTAGATGCAAAAAAGAGACAAACATGGATGCAAAATAAGATGAAAAAAGGGATGTAAACATGCACACAAACATGGGTGAAACAGTGGAGACAAAATTAGATGAAAAAATGGATGCAACAAAAGTGGATGCAATAGGGGATGCAAAAACATACACAATATTCAATGAAAACTTGAACACAAAAGAGGGTGCAAATGTGGATACAAAAGTTGAAGAAAATGTGGTTGCAATGGTAGGTGCAAGATATGGCGCAACAAAAGTGGATGTAACAACAGGGAAAAAAATATGCAAAATAGGATGTGGAAAGGGATGTAAAAGTGGAAGAAAACATTGATGCAACATGTGAAACAAAATTGCATGCAAAAAATGGATATAATGGAAGTGGATGCAAAAGTAGATATAGAACTAGATGCAAAACCCAATGCATAAACCTGACACAAAAATGGATGCAAAAGGAGATGTAATATTTGATGCAAAAGAGGATGTGAACATGGATGCAAAATTTGAAGAAAATGTGGGTACAACAGTAAGTGCAAAGCATGGCACAAATTGTGGCACAACAAAAGTGGATGTAATGATAGATGCAAAAAAAAGATCAAACTATGATTCAAACGAAGATGTAAAAGGAGATGCGAAAAGTGGACATTAAAATGGGTGCAACAATGGATGCAAAATTGTATGCAAAAGTGGATGCAATAGAAGCCGATGCAAAATAAGACACAAAACCCAATGCAAATCCTGATCCAAAAGTGGATAAAAAAGGGAAGAAAAAATAAATGTAAAAGTTGATGAAAACCTAGATGTAAATGAGGATGGAGACGTGGATGCAAAATTATAATCAAAAGTGGGTACAAAAGGAGGTGCCAAACTAGGCACCAATTATGGCACAAAAATATTAGATGCAATAGTGGGCACAATAATATATGCAAAAGAGGATGTAAATATGGTTGCAAAACAAGATGGAAAATTGGTTGCAACAAAAGTACATGTAAAACTATATGCAAAACTAGACACAAATCCTGATGTAATACTTGGCACAAAGGGGATGCAAAAATGGATGCAAAAAATGATTTCAAAACGGATGCAAAAAAGGATGAAAAATTTGATGCAAGTGTAGGTGCAAAAGGTTGATGCAAATGAGGATTAAAAAGTATTTCAAACAACATTAGGTTCCAAACTTGATGCAAAATCTAGAACAAAACCTGGTGCAAAGGATGACATAGAACTTGCCATAAAATTTGGTGCAAAACCCGATGCAAAACCTATTGCAATACCTGATGGTAAACTTGGTGTAAGATTTGGTGCAAAACTCGATGCAAATTTTGTGTCAATTTTTTCACCATATTTTATAAATGGATGAAAATAGCACCAAAAATGGTCTCTCGATGCAAAAAAAAAGAAGTAAAAAGGGATGCTAATCACAAGGACTTATTTTAGTGCATGTACCCTTTTCTGGAATTGTAATAATTTGTAATAAAAACCCATGTTTGGATTTGTGATACCACAGGTTGTTTTAGCATACTGAAATGCATCTTCAAATCTCTGACCTTTTCTCCACATGAGATATGCAATTACCAAGGAGGTTGAATGAGACACTCCTTGGTAGCAATGCACAAGAACTCTGCAACTTAGTTCTCTTACCTCATCAAAATAATCAAACACATCATACATAATACTTTTGATGTCTTCGGAAGGGCTATCTTGCAACCACAGTGTCTTGTACACCAAATCTGACTTAAAATATTTTGGACAAACAAAACCAATACAATTCAATATGTGATTTATGCCATTCTAACGAAGAACTCCTTTATTTCTGGCAACAACATTGCTTCCTAGATAGATGTGTTATGAAACCGTTGACCATTTCATACTTAAAAATCCAAATTTATTTTCCTCAATTATGACTATGTTGGCAGATTGTTTCATTGAACTTATCGTATGTCAAGTTTAATGCATGGTTTATTTATTTTTCCTTCATTTCTCTTTCCTTTGTGTGTTGTAGGATTCATCGATTCTCCAATGTTGTCAGATCCTACTTTAGGGAAACAGTGAGCAATGAAACAAGAGTGATGTTCTTCTCGGAGATCAGAAGCTTCATAATTCAGTAAAAATGTAATGTAATGTACAATTTCTCAAAGGAAGTGACATGCAATACAAAATGTTGATGAGGGGGATTGCATGACCCCTTAACTGTTATTAACTATTAACTCACTATTAGCCTAAAAAAATTGTTAACTATTATTTGACTATTAATCTGATGATTAAATATTATTCAATCATCTAACATTAATTTTGAAGGTGCATAGTGGTACAGGGTGGCACCTGGGGTAGTATTTCTCAAAGGGAATGTCTTACGGTGTAATTAATCTAATCTTTCCATGAATGACTGGGAAACTCTATCATAAGTTTGGATGTGTTCTTAGATGCCTTATTGCAATGTGGTCTATGTGCATGTTTTTTTGTTGACAAAATTCATGTTAGGATGTGTTTTATGTATATATTTTATGTGGTTAGTGTAATAATTGTTCTATTATTTTCAAGGAATCAACTTATTATAAGTTGACAATTTGGTGAAGAATGGGGAAATGCACTTAAGAGGAAGGATATTTCAGTTTAGCAATTAGGAAGTTTTTGAAATGAAAAAGGGCTTGTGAAAATGATCTTAAAGTTAATATTTAAAAGGAAAAGAGATGTAATTTAATTTTATCTTATTTTTCACACATGAAAGTTCATTCTCAAGGAAAAATTATCTCTTACATGAGAAGGGAGAGAGTTAATAATTAAATATTTGAAAATGTTACAATGATATGCATTATAAAAGAGGTTTCATGCCCATTGTTGATGTTGGTCGTTTCTCGATGAAATGTTATGTTATCTTACAATTTTATGATCATAGTATTTGTGATTTGAATTAGGTATTTGGTTAAGCAAAATACTTAAGATCAATATTCATTTATTCTTATATTACTCTCTTGGGAACAATTCTGAGGACACCACAATGCATTGTATGCTTTCAAACATTAAAGACTATAAGGTCATAGTAATTTTTTTTGCAAGAGTAGGATGACACTGTTTATTGTGATTTTGATCACCAACTAATGGTGGTAGTAAGATTTTTGTTGATGGTGGTATTACTATCTTGAGATGTTTGGATCATGAACATTGAAGGTAGTAGTAAGATCCCTTCACGTTATATTTCCAATTATTTTTGGTAGTGTTTTAAGTCTTGGAGTCTCCATGACACTAGGGTTAATAAATTGAGAATATGATATATGATAATACTTTGGGATATGTTTCAATTAATTGGACAACATTCCACTTTTAAATGTGGTTGCGATCACTTCAAATTATATGGTAGTGATATCCCAACCACTGGATCTTATTGAAAACTAGCTTTTAGAATTTTGAGACTAATTATCTTAACCCTTAGACAATCTAAAAGTTTATTTTGTATTGAAGTATTTAGATATGATTTTTTAGTTATTTCAAATGATGACATATTTTTCTTCAAATGTTCGTGATCCCATGTTAAAATTCATTATCTTGTATACAAAATATCTTTTAAGTATATGCTTGACGATTCTAAATTTGGATTGATTTGATGGATAAAATTTAAAAGGAGGAAAATATAACTAAAGTAAATCCCCCTTATATTTTTATACATAAAAATTGGAATCACAATGTAAAATTTATGTTATTTCTTGCAGTATTTTTATCCTTACACCACTCAATGAGAAAGAATAATAATAAGAAGAAAAATAAGAGTGCACCATGATCTACTTAAGAAGAAATCTATCACAGACACATATATGATATTGACACTCGATAGTATCCAATTGTGAGATCACTTAGGTCTAACATAGCAATGTAATGAAATGGAGATGCTCTCTAAACAATGCAATTCACATCTACTCATTATCGTACACTACTTATATATGAGACTAAGCTAGAGAGATAATGAATGTAAAGCCTCGAAGCCATGGCATTTCTATGGTCCAAACTCTTATTAAATGACTATATGGTCTCAGCATTACACATAACAATGTTCTTTTACTCATCAGGTCACTGAGGGTTCTTAGACAATCTGGAATTCACCGTAAGAACCTCGATGGAATTCTTAGAAGAAGTGGGTTCTTATTGAGAGCTAGGGGCACTTTCTAAGGCTTGAGAAGTGACCATCATTTTTCTAAGTTGAGAAACTAACTAGCTCATTGTATCAAAGGAAAATAACCAATAAATCCATCAAAGTGTGGCCTTGGTTTTGGTATTGGTGGTTCTATTGAAGGGTGAGGAGCATTAGGAAGAATATTGTATGATGTTCCCACCACATCAAGATCTTAAGCATGTAAAATGGACACCTTGGGAAATTTGAGGACAAAAGGATTGGGTGAACTAGTCTCTAAGAACATCATGAGGGAGTTTAGTTCATACTAACCTCTTGCATCTTCACCACTCATGGATATGACTAGAAATTTGGGTTGAATAATCTTGTTTAAAGTTTTGCAAAAGGTTAGTCTCAATATCTAGCCTCGTAGGTGGCTAAAAATGTTTCAATCTACCAAAATAAAATTTTCTTATTCAAGGCAAGAAATCAGATCTGAAACAGACCAACAATAGATATGCACTCAGAAAGATAGTGAAAAGTCGATTTTATTAGATTTTTTCTAACAATTTCTTGTCTTAAATTTGATTTGATCTCTTTTCATGATCACACACACAAATATGGGAAAATCATTATCTGATTTGCTAGGATAGAAGTAACCTGCTAACTCCAGTGAAATTTCCCCATAACATATAGGTTGGAGTGTTGTTAGGTTTGGTATATTGTCCCTAACCATGTTTTGTGTTGAATGTGGACCATAGCTAGCTTTAGGTGAGCCTTTTCCCTAGTGGAGTACTCCTAGCCCCAACTTGAGGGTGATCCAATACTAAGTACTAGAGTAGTGAGGTCACATGGTGGGGTATAACATCTAAGGCTTATAACTAGTTGGTGCTTATTGTAAGATAAGTATTATTATTGTGTGTTTAAATTATATTTGTTGTGTTACTTCTTAGAGATTAGTTGTATCTTTCTAGTAAGATAACATAAGTGAAAAATATAGTCTATATGTAAAATTTTTGTTTGAAACATTTAGAAGGTAAATTAAGCACCAATCTAATTTTAGAAGGTATAAGTCCTTTCTTAGATCTCATATTGGCCATAGAAAAATCTATGAGAATATTAAGTGGAGAATAGAATATAGTGATTGACTTTGAATTGAAATTTTGGTATCCAAAAACTCCAAAAATTAGCAAAAATATGTATTGGAACAAATTGGGGAAAGTAGGACAAACTTTGATTGGTTATAAATTTTATGTAAGAGCTAATATTTTGGTAAATAAGTAGTTGATAGAAATCTATTGAGGAGACAAAATCATATATAATCCCATATCCAAATTAATTAATATGGATCAAGACATAGTTATATTGACCCAAAACTTGTTGAAATATTTCGTTTAAAAAGAATAAAGCATTCAAACATTTGGTGGGTATAGTGTAACAACCTAGGTCAAAATTCCATGTAAAAATATATATAAGGTCATGGTGTTAGGAAACGAATTCCAGCCTGAATGGTGGGGGAGACATCCTAGTGGGTGTTGATTTGGTTTATTATGGCTAAGGAAATTGGCAAAGGCAATGGCTAAGACTTTCGAAAGGCATGAGTCATTAATTAGCATTTTATTTATGAAATAGTGTAAATTAGGAGGAGAGGAAGGTGAAAGGTCACAGGTTTCATGTGAGGAGAAATTGAAGGAAAATAATGGAAAATGAAGAAAATAAATGCCTCGCTAATAAAAGGCTTCTAAGGATTAGTGGGCAAGACTTGGTTAGTTCGGTGTTGGAGCTCTCCCCCATTACTCTCTCTCTCTCTCTCTCTCTCTCTCTCATACTCTTGGATACTTAGAGTTTTCTTGGAGCACTCTTGGAGGGGTGGCATACTTGGATTGTTGGATCGAGAAGGCAAAGCGAGAGCAAGAAAGCACAAAATGGAATCAGGATCAACAACTACAGTGGGATTTTGTAGCAGGTACCGAGTTGCAAGTATGTTTTCCTCACTATTTTTGTTATGCATGGCACATGCATGTGGTGTCTTGGTTATTATGTCATTGGAAAGGAGGATGGTCGGGATTAACAATGGATTTCCTAGCCTTTCCATTTCCTGGATAGCCATGGTGATTGTGGCTGTACTGGCATTGATTTTTTTATTGGTTCTCATTTTCCTTAGCTTGCGTTGAGTTACTAGTCATGGAGCCTTCATCGGGCAAACACTCTGGAGCCATGTATTAGCTTGGGTTGAGTTACTATCCTTGAAGCCTTGGTTGGTAAAATTCTATGGATCACTTCGTGGGTTGAGTTACTACGCCTAAATCCTTGGTTGGACAAACATTCTGGAGCTCGATAAAATTTGTGGGTTGAGTTACTAGTCTTGGAGACTTGGTTGGACAAACACTCTAGAGCCCTAAAAGGCTGGGATAGAGGTCGATCATATGTTAGATTTGTGGTGTCCGACTGTGAAGTGGAAAATTTTTTTAATGGGTTGAGGTGGATGGCCTCTGGAAGCCCTGTATGAGATATGATTGATGTGTTCCCTAAGATCCCACATTCATGCTTGGAATATGGCATGAGGGTGAATGCATGAAGAGAGATTTGGCTCAGTCATTCTATGGTTGGGTGGAATATGGAAGTGCCATCCCTAGTTTTGATTTTTCATCATTAATGAAAGGTTATTTCTCATAGTATTTCTATGGGTATTATGATGGATTATATGAGGTGTATATGGTTGTGATTTCATTGATATATATGTCCTTATTATGATAGTTATGTATGTATTTTATGACATCATTTATGTTTCACTCTCATCATGTTCTTACTTGTTATTGAATGATTAATGTATCTATGACATAGTGTACGAAACGAAAGCTAATTTGATAAGGAGACAATATCTCATCGTGAATCTTAGATAAGTATGAGAGCCCAGATAAGTAGGAGACAATATCTCATCGTGAATCTCATGGTTAAGTCAAGCTGTCAATTAAGTTTTTTGTTAGAGGTTTCGCATTAGCGCCATTTATTGTCTTGGAAGGTCTTATCAAGTTTAGGGCATTGGTTCAGAGATTAGCCTTGAAAAAGTAGCTTAAATCTCATAGTCTCTAGCATAGAATTGGTTGATAGAGACTGAGTCTCTCCCTTGTAGGCACTATTGGAGTGAATATATGCTTAAAATCACATGCATGCCTTCTCATGGGAGCGACTATGGGTTTAATTAATGTAAACCATAGGTTAACTCAGGGGTTGGTGTTGTAGATCTAACCCAGAATATTATAGACCTGATATAAAAGTATAAGATAATGCTCTGATACCAATTGTTGTAGATCTAATCCAAAGATATTATGATAATAGAAATAACCCAAGAATAACAAGATCAAAATACATAGAAATGCTTCTTTATATCAAAACCCTTAAGGTAGGGCAACACCATACATTCACTCCTTAAGGAAGGAGAACACTCCACAAGCCATACGCCTGTTCATACAATAATCCTTCTCTTCCTCTTCCTCCCTCTCCATGTGGAGTCTCTAGCCTCTATATAGGCCTCATACATACAATACCATGGGTCATTACCATGGTTCCCTCATACTATCAACTAATACCACGGGGCCATTACATTATTATTAACTACTTGTGGTCCCTTACATGACATGGGTTAACCACCTTATTTATTACTATGGCCCATCCCATTATTACATTATTACCTTGGGTACCTCCCTTGGTACCCCATATTATCCCCCCTAGGTATATAACATTCCACCCCCCTAATACCACTTGTTGTAGATCTAACCCAAAAATATTATAGACCTGATATAAAAGTATAAGATAATGCTCTGATACCAATTGTTGTAGATCTAATCCAAAGATATTATGATAATATAAATAACCCAAGAATAACAAGATCAAAATAGATAGAAATGCTTCTTTATATCAAAACCCTTAAGGTAGGGCAACACCATACATTCACTCCTTAAGGAAGGAGAACACTCCACAAGCCATACGCCTGTTCATACAATAATCCTTCTCTTCCTCTTCCTCCCTCTCCATGTGGAGTCTCTAGCCTCTATATAGGCCTCATACATACAATACCATGGGTCATTACCATGGTTCCCTCATACTATCAACTAATACCACGTGGCCATTACATTATTATTAATTACTTGTGGTCCCTTACATGACATGGGTTAATCACCTTATTTATTACTATGGCCCATCCCATTATTACATTATTACCTTGGGTACCTCCCTTGGTACCCCATATTACCCCCCCTAGGTACATAACAGTTGGCCACCTAGAGTGGTGGATTAGCTCATTGGGGCCCTGAAGCACCTAAGGGAGATTTGTATGTTGTGTTGCCACAAATTCAATTTCCTTAAGGTTACTTAGGAGGTTGAATCATGTCATGGTAGCCTCTTATCACATGTTTACCTTGTGTGCCTGGTTTCTTAGCTAGATGAGGTAGGAGGGTCTTACATTGTGGGATCATAGCATGGTTGCACTCTCCTTGGGTTGTGTGTTGGTCATGCATTCATGTTGGTTGCATATGTATTCCTTATGCATGTATTCCATGTGCTTGTGAATTTGAATGATGTTGAGCATGATTGTAGTGATGTCACCATGCGAAGTTTGAAGGTGTTGTCGTGGAGTATGGCTTCATGTGTGTTTGGTTGAATACACATTGTTATGCACGTTAGAGTTAACATATTATCAAGTTCCCGTGATGTGCTTGGCGTTGTCATGTAGGAGGTCATCGTTTTTGTAGTTGATATGGTCATGCATTGATCACTGTACTCTAGTTATAATGGTGTGCATATGGTTTTTTACTCATGTGCTATATGTATATATGTAATTGTTATGCATGCATGGTCTTGGTTATAGTTACGCATGAAATGTAGGTCAAATATGACTTGCGAAGTCATCGTATGCAATTTAGGTCATCATGGTGATATTGGTTGTTATTACTCTAATGTGTTGGTTGATATAGAACAGGAGATGCAGATTATTAAAGTGAATTTGTAGCATGGGACCTCAAGGCAAGAGTAGATAATCATACAAGTATTGTGTGTTTGGCATGCACGTAAGTAATTTAAGGATTGTTATATGCACTAGCTTTATATACTTGTTTTTGATGCTATGGTTACATACATGATAGATGATAGTTGATTAGTATAGTCATATGCACATGTGTTTGATAGTCATAAATGATAGTAACCTGTGGTTGTATGCATTTCTACTTTTGTTTTATATTTGATAACTTTATGATTATGTTATATGATGTTGATGAGTATGTTATAGGTTAAATTTTTGTTGTTATATGACAACTAGCTTGACGATTAGGTTATATGTTGTCAATGAACATGATATATAGATTATGGTTGTTATATTCTAGTAACTTTATGATTAAGGTTATTTAATTAAAATCTTGATGTTATATGTATCATGCTAAATTGGATTGACCTATGCAGATTATTATGGTTATGACATTCAGGTATGAGTCAACCTAATGTGTTTCATTGTGTGTTACTAATATATATCGATCGTACATTTGTGATTTCTATGCATGAATGCTAAATTATTATGAGTTTATGGTACAAACATGTTAGTTAGTTAGTTTTATGGAAATCATGATCTTATTTATGTTTGAGTTGACATGTTGTAAAGTTATATCTTGCTAACTAGATTCATTGTGCAGACAAGATAGCCTCCCCTGAGGAGAACTAAGGTATGAGATTTCTTATGAAGTATAGTTGGTAATTCATTCTTGATAATGTCGTCTAATGATGTTCAGTGTTTGGTTCCTGTTATGTTGTCTAGTTGAGTTATTTAACATGGTATGTTTGCAAGTTGGTTGTATGTTTGATGAGTTGAATAATATGAGTATGTGTTTATAAGGTTTCTTTTCCAAAACGATATTTCTTTAAGAGGATTATACTAACACATATATGTTGAGATAGTTGATATGTACTTGAGTATAGTAGGTAATAGTTGTAGTATTGTGTCTAAGGACTATGAGTTGACTATGAATTACGACATGTTTGTTAGTTTTGGTAAAGGATGATCTTAAATTTATAGATATTATTTTATTGATATTTGGAACATGTGGTTGACATGTGTGAGAAGTTGCAAGCTAACATGTTAGGTATTATTGTGACAAGGTAACACTTGATGTGTTCATATAACTAACAGCCGGGTGATGTGACAGTACATAGTAAGCCTCATTTGCAGCAAGGTAAAAAGGATAAAAGAAATGAATTGGGAAAGAATTCCTTTGGTTATGTTTGGAAACACTAATTCCAAATGAATCATTTCCTTGCATGAAAGGAGTCTTCTTCACATTGGTTTAGTCTGACATTATGTGGATATGTTTTATGGTCATGAATGTCTACTTCATAGGTATATTAGATAGTCTCTATTTGTAGGTGGATCTGTTAAGGGAATTGGAGTCCCTTGAGAGATGGCATGGATGTGTTCATATTCAAGCAACATGCTTAGCACAACAAGATAAGGAAACTAATGTATTGTTATGTTTATTTATGCATTGAAAATTATGTGTTTATGGCATTATGATGCATGGAGTTGCATGGCAAGAGAGGTTGCCATGAAATCTTGAAGAAGGCTCTACTTGAGTTTCCTTGGGAACCATGGGGATTGAGTCATGGTGTTTGTTGCTAGTCTTGTGATTTTGGTATTTTGTTATTTGTTGAGATTGATTTGTGGTTTCTTCATGTCTAGTGCAAGGACCTGCCACCTTTTTTGTGGTGTTTTATTGTTATTGGCATTGAGGGTTTTCTTCTTAGTTGTCTCTTGTCTTGCCTTTTATGTTGTGAGTCTTGGGAATTGTTTGGGAAAGAGGAAAGTTGATGGAGATCGGGAGAGTTGTGTGGTACCAGAAAGTTAATGTAAGATTCATATGAAGCTTTGGGCATGATTAAGTGCAGCGAAGTGTAAGACTCTGACAACCAGTTGGACTGGTTGTGTCCATTAGTGTAAATGGATGACGGCATGATAGGCACGAGAAAGGTAACAAAAAAAGGTAAAGTAAATGGACCTGAGATGTGAGATGGCTTGACTAAGTTGGGAACAATGCTTCTAAATGTTGTGCAAGAATAAAGGAAGTTCTCTTAACCTTGACCTTGATATCTAGCATTCATGTTGTGATCATGATTTCTTTATGCTAATTATTATATGTATATATGTATGTATGTACGTTGTTATCTGATATGGTCATCATGGATCATGATTGTTTTATGCTAATATTTATGTATATATATGTAGGTGTCTATGTATCTATGTCACTGTCCGGCAGGGTCATTAGGAATCATTCTTGTGGAGAAATGATTTCTTACACATGCAAATGACATAAAGACATTCATGGTCTATGAGGAATCAAGTGGAAAGAGTAGTCATGACAAACATAGGGGGTCAGTATCATGTGAATATGAATTTATATTGTATTCTTGTATTATGCCTATGCTTATGTTATGGATAGGTTATATTGAGGGATACATCAACAAAGTGAAAGTAGTTTGGTATGTGGCATGCTGGGACAAGCATGGATAAGACACTAGAAGCAAGGCTGCTTGGTCAAGAGTCAGTGTGGTTTTGAGATGTGTGGTACGATTGTTGTGCATATTTCGTATATGTGGTACTTGTTGCACCCGTGATGTTGTGTGCATGCATTGTGGTGTATATTTAGTGTGTACATGTTGATTATGTAATCTTATGTACATGGTGTGGTACAAATAGTGTCGTATGAATGTCGCATATTCAGTGTTGGGTATAGATGGTGTTATGTACATGTTGGATATGTGGTATTGTGTACATATTGTATTGTGTGCATTATGGATATGTTG
Source organism: Pinus tabuliformis (assembly GCA_031772625.1). NCBI lineage: Eukaryota > Viridiplantae > Streptophyta > Pinopsida > Pinales > Pinaceae > Pinus > Pinus tabuliformis. Next base: position 85,699,825 of record CM062811.1, on the reverse strand, counting down.
TGTTCTGTGCACGTAGTGTTGTGCACATGCTGCATATGCAGTGTTGTGTCCATATGATGTTATGTACATGTTGGAAATGCAGTGCTATGTACAAGTGGTGTTGCATGGATGTTATACATGTGGTGCTATGTACATATGGTGTGGTTTTCATGATTGTACAAGTGGTACTGTGTGGATGTGGTGTTGTGTACATGTTGTACAAGTGGCGATGTGTGTAGGTGGTGTTGTGTAAATGTCTTGCAAGTGGTGTTGTGTACATGTGGTGTCACATACATGTGTACATGTGGTATTGTGTACATGTTGTAAAATGGTGCTAGTGTACATATGGCATTGTGTACACATTGTGTAGGTGGTGTCCTGTACATGTGATGTTGTGCACACATTGTGAAGGTGGTACTTGGTACATGTGGTACTAGTTTATGTGTGGGATTGAGTGCATGTTGTACACATTGTGTTGTTGGCATGTGATACTATGTATGTGCATTGTGTAGTCATGCTATCATGACATATTTGTTCATTGTGTGGCACTCTAGACATGTATTTTTGTTATGATGTACAACAGGTGTGGCTGCCTGTATTGTGTTGTACCCCAGATGTAGGCTTATGTATTGTGTTGTGTTTTACACTGGGTGTAGGTGTATGAGATTTATTGTTTACTGTGAGTACATGTATGCATTTTTTGGTGTCACACATTGTGTGTCGATGAATGTCTTTTTATGTACATTGTGCACATATACGTACGTAAACTCGGTGTAGTTATATGTGTTTATGTTAGGTGTGGGTGAATGTATTGCATAGAGTTGTATGTTTTGTGTGGTTTTATGTGTGTGATGCACACTATGTGTACATGCACATGGTTTAGGAGAAGGCATTGGGTGTTTGTCCTATGTGGCAACCAATCTGGAGTGCGTATTGAATAAAGACATAGGTGGAAGTTAAGGACTGATGAAACGATAAGTATCAACATTTTATTTATTTTTATTATGCATATGATTTATGATTATAGTATATGATGATTACATGTGATTTATGATTCTAGTTAAGGATGGTTTCATGTGATTTATGATTTTGATCTATGATGGTTATGTTTTGAGATAACATGATGTGATGTTTCTATACATGATGCTAGTTTGAATTGTCGTGACAACAAGTAAATAGGATTGCAAGTGTACCTTATTCACGAGCTACCAATGAGGTATGATTTGAAGTTATTTCAATTTGCTTTGAGTCTAATGGAAGTTATGTGCTTGGTACTAGAAAGCATGAACATGTCTAGTTGAGTGGTGGAAATCCACTGCAAGAATTAGCAGTAGCAACAAAGGATGTGAAATAGGCAGCAATATGCTAGTAAAGCACTTCAAGAATAAGGCAACTGTGGGACACTGGTACCCAATAGTGTGCATTGATTGCCATGAGCATGCTATGACTGGTATGATGGTTTTAGGGTAGGGATATGCCCTGGTTTTTGTATCTTCTAATGTGAGGAAGCCTTGGAAAGTGATGGACTTCTTGAGATGGGGGTGTGAACAGAACATAGAAGGTGAGGGACTGCAAGGAAGGGGTTGACTGGATTGCCTGAGGGACTATGTAGCAGAGAAGGGAAGCCCAAGGATGGATTTGTTTTGGTCATTATCATTCCCATGTGGAATCAGATGCACATTCAGAGTGTATGTTGGAATAATGAGTCGGTAATTGTTCACTGAAAAGACAAGTGGCATGGGATTATAACACTAGACATTGGGTGTAGATTTGACTTTTCTGTGGATTTTGGTCTTCCTTAGAAGGAGGTGAATCTTGGTACTACTTTGAAGGTGGACGTGTGAACCTCTAGATTCCCTTGTTGGGGATGCAGGCATTGTATCATTTATTTGCTGGTTGAGAAAATGTGTATATGCGTATATTATTGTAAATATTGTATCGAGATGGATTTAAATATCCATAAGCAGTATGTTTATTTGTTGGTTTAAGAACATGTGTATGTGTATATGTGGTTATTTTAAATATTGTAATGAGTTTTGTTATAAAGCAACAATAAGTGGTATGTTTGTCATGTTTCAGTAGTGGTCATTTTAAATACTGCAATGAGTTGTGTTATAAATCTCCATGGGCAGTACTTTTGGTTTCAGCAGTCTTGTTGGTTATAGGTGTCAGTGAACACCAAGGATGGTGTTCCCACAAGGGGGAGGGTCCTTTAACAACCCTCGTGAAAATTCCATGTAAAAATATATATAAGGCCACCGTGATGGGACATGTATTCCAAGTTGAATGGTGGGGGAAAAATTCCTGTGGGTGGTGATTCCGTTTATTATGGAAAATAAAATGGCTAAGGATTTGGAAAGCTATGAGACATTAATTTGTATTTTATTTATGAAAATAATGCAAATTAGGAGAAAAGGAAGGTGAAAAGTTACTGGTTTCATGTGAGGAGGAAATTGAAGGAAAATAATGGAAAATGAAAAAAATAGAGGCCTCATTAATAAAAGGGATTCTAAGGATCAATAGGCAAGACTTGGTCAGTTCCGTGGTTGATCTTTCTCTCATTACTCTCTCTCTCCCTCATACTCTTGGATACTTAGATTTTTCTTGGAGCACTCTAGGAGGGGTATTATACTTGGATTCTTGGACCATGAAGGCAAAGGGAGAGTATGATAGTGGAAGAGGGCATTGGGATTGACAACTATAGCGGGATTTTCTTGTAGGTACCAAGTTGCATGTATGTTTTCCTCACTATTTTTGGCATGCGTAGCACATGCATGTGCTTTCTTGGATATGATTTATCATTAGCACGGAGGATGGCCGAGATTGATAGTGGATTGCCTAGCCTTGCCATTTCCCAGATATCCATGGTGATTGTGGGTTCGCATTCATTATTTGTTTTTGATTGGTTTTCATCTTCCTTAGCTTGGGTTAAGTTACTAGTCTTGGGTTTGGATTTTGCATCATTAATGAATATTTATTTCTCCTGGTATTTCTATGATTATTATCATGGATTATATGAGGTGTATATGGCCATGATTTCATTGATATTTTTGTCCCTATTATGTTGGTTATTTATGTATTTTATGATACAAGTTATGTTTGGATCTCATCATTTATTACTTGCTATTGAATGATCAATGTTTCTATGACCTAATGGATGAAATGACAACTAATGTGATAATGAGAAAATACTTCATAGTGAATATGAGATAAGTATGAGATCCCTATGTTGTGATCTATTATCTATGCCTGTAGGTTGCATATTTACTAAGTGTTTGATAAAATGTCTATCATGGTTAGGCTTTGTTAAGTCAATCCCTTGATCAAGTTTTGGGTTAAAGGCTTTTACATGGTGTCATTTATTGTATTGGAATGTCTCGTCCAGTTCTAGGAATCTATTTGGAGACTAACCCTGAAAAGGTGTCTTAAATCTCACAGTCTCTCGCATAGAACTCGTTGATAGCGACTGTGGTCTCTCCCTTGTAGACATTATGGAGAGACTATATATTTATAGTTGTATGCATGCCTTGACATGGGAGAGACTCTAGGTTTAATTCATGTAAATTCTAGGTTAACTCAGGGGTTCGGAAGCACCTGAGGGAGGTAAGTATGTTGTGTTTATGTTGATTTGATTTATGTAAGGTTACCTAGGAGGTTGAATCATGTCATGGTAGTCTCTCATCACATGTTTATCCTGGATGGCGGGTTTCTTAGGAAGATGTGGGAGGAGGGTGTTACATATAGACAACTACAAGGTTGAAAAGAGAGAATAAAACCTAGAGTGAAAATGTTGGAAAGGAGAATAATATTGAAGAAGACCTAGACACCCATGAGGTAAAATTAGAAATAAATTATAGAATTGAAATAATTCAAAATTTGATAGATGGTGTGAGATTGCCAGTTCAAAAGAAGAAAGAAGAAAAGATTTAAGAAATTCATTAGAAGATATTTGAAGAAGTTGAACTCCATGCAGTGGATGTGCATGTCAAATATGATGATATTACTTCCAAGGCTAGAGTAAACAAAAAACACTCAAAGAGGATAGAGGAGGTCATTATCTCTAAAAAGAAGAAAGATAAAATGGGTATGAAAAGTGAGGAAAAACCATCAAATGTGAAACCATATTAACATTATCATTAGGAAGAAATATTTCATAGAAGAGAAGAAAATCAATATCAACATCATGATGAAGAAGATGGAAAAATCATCAATTTCCATGGAATGTGGCAGGATGAATCATTCTCAATAATGGCAAGAATAATGTAACCATATAAGGAAAACATGTTATTTGGTTTTCTCACATATAACACTATTAATTGCAAAACTTTGATGACAAAACTCTTTGTAGTAGAGTACAATAATATAGCCAAAATAGAATCAAATGTACATGTAATATGTATAAATATATGTAATAGGGTAGACCCAATAAAAAAAACTATAAAAAGATGTGAAAACATATAATTTAGATATATAAATATATTTGGGTATTTGGTCTAAAAAATTATTATTGAGCTGAGAGGCTTATTCTACAACCCAGTATGAGAGATTTGTAAATTTGTCAAAAATAATGTCTAGTATAATTAAAAAAATTAATGGGTTATAAAGTAATTAGAAATAAAGAAAATGTTTGACTAGAATATTTAAATCTTATACTTTTCAAAATTATTTCAACAATAGATTTAAATAAATTATTTGAAAATCTATTTTAACTAATTTATGTGGATATAAACTTTATATATATCTATATATAGAAAAACATGTTAAAATTAAATATTTTGCTGTTGTATATAAAAAAATATTCAGTTTGGGTTATCAATAGAATATTTTAATATGAATTAATATTGACATATACTTAAAAATATATTAATAATAAAAAAACATTTTAATTTGCACTATAGAAATGTGTTGATGTACATGTTTGGTAAAATATTTTAATGTCAACTATCTATATATTATATATTTACTTAAAAGAATTATGTATATACCATGAAAAAATTAAGTTTTTATGGTTAAGACTTATATTTGGTCATTTACACACTCTCTATAGCATTCAAAAATACAATTTAAATAATGAAAAGTAACATATTGTATTTTAGAAGTTTTTTTATGAAAAAACTTGCTCCCTCTATGCTCATATTATATCCATACTTAAAATAGATCTATATTAATATAATTTATCAATCCACTTAACTAATATTTCCTATCTTAAAACCAATGAATTAAACATTTAAAAGACAAATAATAAACCATATTAATGGAATTTATAAACATTTAAAGAAATCAAAAAGAAAAGAAAGACTCCCTAAAAGAATCTTAACTCGCATACTGTTATATATGGTCTAGAATTCATGGACTAAATAATTTAGTGTATGTCATATTCAAATTCTCTGAAAACCTACCCATAAAAATAGAATTGTCACAAATCAGCCATATCACATATTTACTTCAGAAATTAGATATAGAATTGGGAAATTGGACCAAGGAAAGTACAAAATCTAAGAAAGGCACAAGCATTGGATTTGTAGGCAAGAATCTCATAAAAGAAAAAGCATTGGATTTTGATGCAGGAGCATGAGACTTAAAGATAAAAGGCTTCATTTTATTCCAAAAAATATGAAAAAAGTTTACAAGCAAAGTAGTAGGTTCCTTTAGTTGTCAATTTACAAAGTATTTTAGATAGGAAATGAGCTAGAATATAGGAATTTGAATGATTTTTTAATTAATTCAAGCAGTTTAGACTTAGTTGAGATTCTCGAGGAGAAAATCAAGCAGTTTAGGTACTCATCTAGGATTAGATAGATTCGATCCATTGATTGAGGATCAGATTGTTGGATGTAAAGTATTTATGTAAGTTTTGAACTATTGTAAGAGGATTTGGCTAGATTTGGTTATGGAGAATTAGATTGTAAAATAATGGGATTATCTTTGTATCTCCGCATATTTTGTTCATGAAAGGTTAAATCTCGGAGGTTTGGATTCCTTCGAAAAATTTCTGTGTATTATTAATTTCTAGTTGGCCTTTAGAATTCGAGGTTGATAATATAACTTTGTGTTATCACGATTGAATATTTATTGTTTTGTATTGGGTTAATTGGGATATGCTTAAAGAAAATATGATTTAACACAGTCTAAACTTGGTGAAAGGGAAATACTTGGCAGAATGGAGAAAAGCCCAATTAAAGCTGAGAGAGCCTAAGAAATAGGCTTGGAGCCATCTTATCGAAAGAATTGTTAAATCTACAGTACTCGCATGCAAATCAACGTCAAGGTTTAACCCAAAACCAGATGCGATATTTTATCAAACTAGGTTAATAGTGCAGTTGATTTAAGCCATCCAATTAGAGGAGCGAGATCCAAAAGATATTGCGTGGAAACGTGAATGGTGTTTAATAAAATTTTCGGACCCAATGAGTAATTCAATTATGGCTTAATTCCGTTGAAGTCTGAAGATTGTAACCATCCATTGTGGAGATCGTGATCCAACAATAGTCGCGTGGAAAAAGTATCCACAAGTTAATCCAAAATTTGGACCCGAGAAATTATTGGAGCTAGTTTTTTCTTTCAGTTCCGTGAGAGAGGTAGAGGACTGTGGAAACGGTGGAACTAAGAAGTTTTTCAACAATAGTCTTAAATTCCCTTCAGTTCCAGTAAGTGAAGTTCTGCTCTTTTTTTGGAAAATTTAGCAATTTGGGTGTTTTAGAAGGATAGTAATTTGGAGGGGGATGACTGAAACTCGAAGGGAAATTCAAGAAGAAATTCCACCTATGCTTGAGGAGATCGTTTTAGGATTTGAACGACTATCCCTTACACCTGCAACCAAACCACCATTTGTGGTATCAAAACCGCCTACTGACACTGAAAAAGATCTCAAGGATTAGAAAAAGAAGTCCCACATGGCTTTCAAAGTTGGAGGAAGAGGTGGTGGTTGAAGAAGAGGAAGACCAATTGCAAATGAAGTGTTGGAATCTACGCAATGGACGCAAGCTAGATTGGAAGCAATGGAAATGGGAAGAGATGTACATGCTGGAGATGTTAGTGAACCTGAATTTGGAGCTACAAAAGATGAGGAGCTTATAGATGTAACTCCTAAAATGAGATTCTTTAAGTCAGTATTGAGATCCACATCTAAGCCCGGAATTGAAGTTTCAATTTATACAAGAACCTTAAGCCCTGGAGAATTGATAGACTCGATTAATGACATGGAGAAATTCTTTGATTATGAAGAGACAGAAGAAGGAAAGAAGGTGAAGTTTGTTGTCACAAAATTGAAAGGACATGTAGCACGTTGGTGGGTCGAGTGCAGGGTCATCCTATAAGCAGGTTCAGGAACTATTATACAAGGGATTGATTAGAGAGAGTTTAAGTCCTTGTGAAGTGCGAACAATGTTGAGCCCAAAGAAGGATGGAGGCTGGAGAATGTGCACTAATTCAAGAGCAATCAATAAGATTACAATTAGGTACAAATTTCATTTACCTAGAATTGAAGATTTGATGGATTGTTTGAGTGGAGCAAGATATTTTGCAAAATTATATTTAAAAGTGGTTATCATCGAATTAAATTTAGAGATGGGGATGAGTGGAAAACTGCTTTTAAGATAAATGAAGGATTATATGAATGGATTGTAATGCCTTTTGGGTTGTCAAAGGCTCCCAGTATGTTTGTGAGACCCATGAATGAATTTTTGAAAGAATTTATAGGTAAATTTGTAACACTATATATGGATGATATCTTAGATTATAGTAGATCAAAAGAGGAATAGGTGAGACATATAAATTATGTCTTACAGAGCCTACAACAAGAGAAGTTAATGTTAAATTTAAAGAAATGTTCGTTCTTGAAGGAGGAGTTGGTGTATTTGGGTTTTTTTGTTTCTGCTTAGGGGTTAAAGATGGATCCTAAGAATATCAAGGTAATCATGGAGTTGCCTTCACCAAAATGTATCTTTGTGGTAAGAAGTTTTCACGGTCTTGCTGGTTTTTATAGAAAATTCATAAGGAATTTTAGTAAGATCAATGCTTCAATTATTTATACCATAAAGAAGGACAAACAACCATTTAACTGGATTTTTGAAGTAGAAACGAACTTCTAGCTATTGAAGAGAAAGATTACTAAGAAACCTATTTTGATTTTACCTGATTTTAATAAACCTTCTCAAGTGAAGTGTGACACCAGCGGAGAAGCCATTGGAAATATTTTTAGTTAGGAGGATAGACCTGTAGCTTATTTTAGTGAAAAGTTGAAAGATTCAAAGAAGAAATATTCTTCTTATGACAAGGAGTTTTATGAAGTGGTGCAGTCTTCGAAGAAGTGGAGACATTACTTGATGTCTAAGGAGTTAATACTGTATTCAGACCATTCATTAGAGTACATTATGCAATAGCCAAACCTTAACCAGAAGCATGCAAAATGGGTAGAGTACCTTCAAAGTTTTAATTTTGTGTTAAAACATATAGCAGGTCAATTAAACAAAGTAGCAGATGCCTTAAGTAGAAAAAGAATTTTGGTGCAAGAAAGTCAAATTTAAGTATTTGGTTTTGATTTTCTTAAGGAATTATATGAGAAAGACTTATATTTTAAAGAGGATTTTGAAGCTTGTAGAAGTCCTATTTTTTTCAAACAGAAGTGGTTGGATTATTTCATGCAAGAAGCACTGTTATTTAAAAGAAATCAGTTGTGCATACCAAATTGTTCTATGAGAGAAAATTTGATCAACGAAAAACATAGTGGTGGACTTGGAGAACATTTTGGTGCATACAAGACTTATGAGCAGTTGAGCCGGTTTTATTTCTGGCTTAAGATGAGAGCTGAAGTAGAGAAGTATGTGAAGAATTGTAAATTCTGTCAGTATGCAAAAGGAAGCAGCCAAGACACAAGTTTGTATGTTCCATTACCTATTCCAGATAGGCCTTGGGGTATGGTAAGTATGGACTTTGTTTTGGGTTTGCCAAAAACTCAAAGGGGACATGATTCAATTTATGTAGTAGTTGGTAGATTTTCAAAAATGGAAAATTTTATTCCATGTTATAAAACCAATGATGCTACTCATGTTTCTAACTTGTTTTTTAAGGAAATTGTAAGGTTGCATGGGTTACCCAAGAGCATTGTTTCATACAGAGATACCATATTTATTGGTCATTTTTGGAGGACTTTATGGAAGAAGCTATGCACTAAACTAAGTCTCAGTTCTACATATCATCCTCACACTAATGGGTAGACTGAAGTTGTGAACAAAATCTTGGGTAATCTTTCGAGAAGCCTTCCACATGAACATCCAAAATAGTGGGATCAAGTTTTGGCACAGGCTAAGTATGCTTATAATGATTCTCCTAACAGGAGTACAGGGCAAAGTCCATTCCATATAGTTTATGGAATGCACCCAATAGGAGTGACTAAATTGAGAGATTTGGGTAAAGCTGAAATGAGGAGTGCTCTAGGAGAAGATTTTGCTTCAGAGATTCAAGCAGTTCATGAATACGCAAAACAAAAACTACAGAACAAAAACACAAAGTCCAAGAACATAGAAGATTTGAGGAAGAGAGAAGTAAATTTTGAGGTTGGAGATTGGTTTCGGCACACCTAAGGAAGGAAAGATTTCCAAAAAGGGAGTATAACAAATTAAAATTCAAGAAGATAGGACCATGCAGAGTTTTAAGGAAATTTTCTACAAATGCATATGAAATTGAGTTACCCCATGGTATTGGAATATCTCTAAATTTCAATGTTTCTTATTTGTATAGGTTTGAAAAGGAACAGACAAATGACACAACAGAAGAAAAGGAAGAACATGAGGTGGATTGGGTAAAACAGTTACTTGCAACAAAGACATTGCAACCAGAGAATATATTGGATAAAAGAGTGTTTAAGAAGATAAGGGGACATGAGTATTTTCAGTACTTGTTCAAGTGGAAAGATCAACCAATTGCTGATGCTACCTGGGTGACAGAAACCATGTTATAGAAGTTGGGTTGTTCTGTAGAAGAGCCCATGGACAGGAGCCCATGAAGAATTTTGTCTTGAGGAGTCTGATGTAGGAGCATGAGGCTTAAAGACAAAAAACTTCATTTTATTCCAAAAAATCCAAAAAAAAATTATAGGCAAAGGAGTGGGATCCTTTAGCTGTCAGTTTAGAAAGTTTTCTAGATAGTAATTGAGCTAGAATATAGGTATTTGAACGATTTTGTAATTAGTTCAAGTAGTTTAGACTTAGTTGAGATTGTCGAGGAGAATAGAGCAGCTTAGGTATTCATCTAAGATTAGATAGATTCGATCTATTGATTGAGAATCGAATTGTTGGATGTAAAGTATTTATGTATGTTTTGAACTATTATAAGAGGATTTGGCTGGATTTGGTTATGCAGAATTAGATTGTAAAAGAATTGGATGATCTCTATATCTCTGTGTATTTTTTGCATGAAAGGTTAAATCTCAAAGGTTTCGATTCCTTCAAAACATTTCCATGTATTGTTAATTTACAGTTGGCCTTTAGAATTCAAGGTTGATAATGTAACTTTGTCTTATCATGATTGATTGTTTATTTCTGTGTAATGGGATCATCGGGATATGTTTAAAGAAAATATGGTTTAACAAAGTCTAAACTTGGCGGAAGGGAAAAACTTGGCGGAATGGAGGAAAACTCGATAAAGAACGAGAGAGCCTAAGAAAGAAGCCTTGAGTCATCTGATCGACAGAACTGTTAGATCTACGGTAGTCACATGCAAATCAATGTCAAGATTTAGTGCAAAACCAAATGTGATATTTTATCAAATTGGGTTAATAGTGCAGTTGATTTAGGCCGTCCAATTAAAGGAGAGAGATCCAACTGATATCGCATGGAAAAGGAGAGAGATCCAACGGATATCGCATGGAAAAGTGAATGGTGTTCAATAGAATTTTCAGACCCGATGAACAATTCAATTATGGCTTAATTCCGTAGAAGTCCGGAAATCATAACCGTCCATTGTGGAGACCACGATCCAACGATAGTCATGTTGAAAAAGTATCCAAGGGTTAATTCAGACTTCGGACCCGAGAAATTATAAGGTGCAACTTGTTTTTTCTTTCGATTCCCTTACAGAGGTAGAGGACTGTGGAAAAGGCAGAACTGAGAAGTTTTTCAATAGCAGTGTTAAATTTCCTTTGTTTCCGGTAAGTGAAGTTTTCATATTTTCCAGGCAAATTTAGCAATCCGGTTGTTTTTCAAGGATAGTTAAGTTTGAAGGTGGATGACTGAAACTCCAAGGGAAATTCAGGAAGAACTTCCACGTGCGCTTGAGGAGATGTCCCTTACACCTCCAATCAGACCACGAGATTTGTAGCCAAGGTTTTTAGTTGGTTTTTTCTATGGTACTTGCTGACGTTGGGGTGTTTTTATTATTTTTGAACTAGACACTTAGTATCATTTCTGTGAGAGGGAGGAGAGGGAGGAGGCAGGAGCACCAACAACAACAAGACACTTTATAATATAAAGTTTATAATACACTTTATAGGGTGCTTTTTCCATTTCAAAATGACTCAACATCAACTAATTACAAGTATTGTGGAACTCTAGGTACACCATTGACTGGGTTAAGGGACTCTCTTTATTACATTTTCCATTCTTAACAAATTGGATGAAGCTCATACTTTCACTCAAAGTGGTTTTCAACAAATCACATACAGTCACATCGATATGGAGCAGAATCACATCAAAGATATCTTTTAAATGAAAAGGTAAAGACAGCTATAAGAGTCATTTTGTTATGCTGCATACAAACATGATTCCACCATTAACACATGCAGTATTTCCATTTCTAAGCCCCAGTTATCTTCCAGAGATCGAGACTACATACCGATTTGAAATGGTTAATCATAAATAACAAGTTTTCGAAAGTTTTAATATCTTTCTGAGGACTACTTTTTATGATTTTTTTAGATTATGAATCCTCTTGGAATTGCATAACAGATCTTAATACTGAACAGAAGATAAAAATATGTAACCTGTACTCTTTCTTAAAAATCTATAACCTGTGCTCTCCTTATATATATATATATATATATAAAGGTTAGCATTTTTTTTCTCCCGGAAAAAAATGAGATACAGGTAGAGACACCCATCGCCACAATGAAATACCACGTATAACCTTTTCTATGAATCGTAGAGGCTTCACCACATCCGAACGGATGCATTTCTCGACTCATACGTTATCCCAAATTATCTTTGAACATCGTTCTTTCCGGTAGTACTCAAATAAGAGTTTTATAACCACAGTAATAGTAAGAAATGTTATAAATAGATACCGCTGGTTACATTGTTTCCTCGCAATCGCATTCTGCTTCTGCTTCTGCTTCGCATTCTGAGCGCTCCTCCTTACTGGTTCGCGATTAGATTCGAAAAACTGCTCCGATCGACAGACCGTGGTGTTAAATTTTTATCATCAATCGTTTGAAGGACGTTGAAGCCATGCTGCAAGCTATAAATATTTTGTGCCATTGTTGGAGCAGACGGGATGAAGATGAATCTCTCGTCGAGATGCTTTATGAATTTCGGGAGGAGATTGGTAAAGGACGGTTGGGAGTGGTACACAAATGCATTGACAGGACAACAGGAGAGCAATTCGCGTGTAAAAAGATGCCCGCGACCAATAATGCATTGAATGAAATGAATATATTGCAAACTCGTCTACCCGGGGGACACCCAGGAATCTTGAAGCCCATAGCCCACTACCTGCAGGAAAGGGTGGGGAAATATGGCTCGTCAAAGAATGTGTACATGATTTCAGAGCTGTGTGATGGGAGAGATCTCCAGCGTTTTATTGACGCCTATGGCGCCGTTCCTGAGAGACTAGCAGCCCCAATTATCCAATCTCTTGTCCAATCGCTTCAATACTGCCACTCATGGAAAATCATTCACAGAGACGTAAAGCCATCGAGTATTTTTATTACAAACACTGCAAAGAATGCCAACCCATGTTCATGGGTTTTTAAACTTGGGAATTTTGATAGGTCAATTTGGAATGGTACGTTGCAGAAATTTTCTTGAAGATTTATTTGTAAATTTTGCAGTCCCTTGGAGTACATTGATGGATTATTTATTTTTGCAGGTCGGCAAAATGCAGTCATTATAATGGATAACGTGGAGACATTGGTATATTCTGCTCCAGAGATATTGGGCGGAAGTGTGTACTCGTACGAGATTGACATTTGGAGCGCAGGAGCGGTGTTGTACCGTCTCCTCTTCGGAAGGACACCTTTTTATGCAGTGGACGATGCGGCGGTCATGTATGAGCAAATACAAAATACAGAACCAAAGCTGAGTGACCCCTTCTTGCCCTCCATATCGAAATCCGCAAAGGAACTCGTCCTTGGAATGCTGCAGAAGGACAGCGCGCGCCGATTTTCTTGCGATCAAATCTTGCGTGAGTTTTTATTTTCTTTCCAGTTTCTTGATATCCAAACATTATTTAGGATGGGCGAGGTACTAAATACTATTTAAACGTGATGATTCAAATCTTGAGTGAGATTTTATTTTCTTTACTTTGTTTAAGATGGTCCAAACTTTGTTGAGGATGGGCGAGGTACTAAATTATTGTTTAAACGTGATGATTGGAATGATGTAGATCATCCCTGGATCTTGGAGAATGCAGTAAAACGGGACGTGGCTTCCAGCTCCACCATTAACACATAGATTGTGTCTACCAGCGGGAAAGATGCTGGCATGGCGAATACAGATGATGAAGATTGACCAGTCGATAGTCTGTAATGGAAATTTGCTTTCATCATATGATATCCCCGCATATTGAGATTTAGCTATGAATCAAATGTAGTCAATAGTTAGTCCGTGATCTGCTATGCTATACAATGTGCACAGTGCACGCCATTGAAGACCATTGGAAGGGTTTTATAGTTCTTCTATTTTTGACATCCATTTTATACACGTACATTTGAATAAATCATTGAATTATCTTTAAACAGTTTATATCTGAGAATTATTTTCAATTTAAATATGATCTTCAAGATTAAATGCAATCTAAGCAAACGGTTCATGATTTAATCCGATATAATGTTCTGTAGTTATAGAGAACCATCTATCCATTTTGCTTCACATAATATCGCTATGGAGATTTTTTTTTGATTGTGCTAAAGAAATAGATACGATCAGAATTAAAATTCAGACGGAAGTGATAAAGGGATTGAATCGTTAAATCCATACTCCGAGATGTGCACCTACAACTAACGGTCCTGGGTTCATTATCATCCTCACACTTATATCCCAATGACTCGTGAGGAGAAATACTTATGTTGCATGTAATTAGAAGGTTAGCATGCTAGGACGATTTTCTTTTTTTTATATTGCATGAAATATTTATTTCTGAACATGTATATTGGTGTGCTATGCTTTGAATATGTATGATAATATTGCATGAAGCACTCGTAAACCTGATGACAGGTATGCCACATTTACCATTGATGATTAATCAATATGATCTTTCGATGAACATCCAGGAACTCTATCATATGTTTGGATGCATTGTTAGACGCCTTAGATGTCCATGTTTTTCTGTTGACAAAATTCATGTTAGGATGTGTTTTCTGTATAGATTTTTTGTGGTTGGTGTAATCATCGTCTTAGTATTTTCGAGGAATCAACTTAGTATTAGCTGGCAATTTGGTGAAGAATGGGGAAATGCACTTAAGAGGAAGATGTTTCAGCTTAGAAATTAGGAAGTTTTTGAAATGAAAAAGGGTGTGTGAAAACGATCTTAAAGTTAATATTTAAAGGGAAAAGAGATGTAACTTAATATTATCGTATTTTTCACACTTGAGAAGAGATGCAAAATTAGCTCTTACATGAGACGAGAGAAGTTTAATAATTGAATCATTGAAAATGTTACAATGATATGCATTATAAAAGAGGTTTCATGTATATTCTTGATGTTGATAGTTTTATGATGAAATGCTATGATATTTTACCATTTTATGATTATAGTGTTTGTGATTTTGAATTATGTATTTGGTTAAGAAAAATAGTTAAGATCAATATTCATTTATTTTTGTACCATTCTCTTGGGAACAATTCTTAGGATTCCATCATGCATTGTATGCTTTCAAACATTAATAACTATAAAGAGGTAGTTCTTTTTTTTTCTTCCAGAATAGGATGACAATGTTTATTGTGATTTTGATGACCAACTAATGGTGGTAGTAAGATTTTTGTTGATGGGGTTATTAGAATCTTGGGTGATTGGGATCATGAATGTTGAAGGTAGTAGTAAGAACCCTCAATGCTAGATTTCAAATGATATTTGGTAGCGTTTTAAGTCTAGGAGTCTCCATTACACTAGGGTTAATAAATCGAGAATATGATCTATGATAATCCTTTGGGATATGTTTCAATTAATTGGAAAATATTCCACTTTAAATGTGGTTTCCATCACTTTGAATTGGGTGGTAGTAAGGTCCCAATGATAGAATCTTATTGAAAAGTAGTTTTTAGAATTTTGAGACTAATTATCTCAACCCTTAGACAATCTAAAAGTTTATTTTGTATTGAAGTATTTAAATATGATCTTTTAGTTATTTCAAATGATGATATATTGACATGTTTGTGATCCCATGTTAAAATTTGTTATCTTGTATACAAAATATATTTTAAATATATGATTGATGATTATAAATTTGGATTGCTAATATTTTTATACATAAAAATTGAAATTACAATGTAAAATGTATGTTAAGTCTTGTAATTTTTTTTCCTTACAACATTCAATGAAAAAAGAAAAAGAATAAGAAGAATAATGTGCCATGATCTACTTACAAAGAAATCCATCATAAAGGGATATATGATATTGACACTCAATAGTATCCAATTGTGAGATCACTTAGGTCTAAAATAACAAAGTAATGAAATGAAGATGCTCTCTAAACAATGAAATTCATATATACTCATTATTATAGGCTACTTATATATGTGACTAAGTTAGAGAGATAATGACTATAAAACCTCGAAGCCATGGCATTCCTATGATCCAAACTCTTATTAAATGTGTAGGTGGTTTCAACATTACCCATGACAATGTTCACTATCTATCAATGGAGTAATGAGCTGAAACCTTTCTATGAATTTCCAAAACCTCATACTATTATGTTATTGTAATAGCCCCCGCCAATCATCACCATAACATCGATTAAGAGGGGGTGGTTACTACACTAACCCAAGATCCAAGGTGTCAATATGGAAATGGGGTCTAAAAAGTTCAATCTCTTCAACTCACATAAATATTGATTTTGACATCACCACTGTGTTTGTCTCTCTAAGATGATTGTGGTGATACAAAACTTTACTTCAATCTTACCTTCACATTAAGAGGTGTGATCATTTCAATTTTGGCGAATTATAGAGCATCGCATCATCATCTTAGCCAGATGGCTATACCCCCTGTGTGGCCTCCTAGTGTTGTAAGTAAAATAGTTCATGGTTTCTGAACTATTCATCGGTTAGGATTCCATGACCATGCGCATTGCATTAAATTACAACCTTATACATATATGCATGGTGATATATTTATATATATCGCCGACCACCCTATAGGCCATTATATATGAAAAACTTCCCATATCCTGGGTCCCGTTATCCGACCCATTTCATTTATGTGCTTAATTTTTTTCTCTATGACTGACCTTATGGGTTGACCCATTTGTGGTTCCATACATCTACACAAATGATTAAGCTATCAAGTTTGTGTGTATGCCGCCACATCGTGGGCTAATATCACCCCACTTATTTAAGCATGCACCCCTCTCTATACTTCTGGGTAATAGCCTATAGGCTTACATTCCCTAGCAGGACCTCCCCCAAATACTACCAATGCTTCCAATTGGTCCTCACTGACATCAAACTAATGACCTTGCCAACTTAGCACAGTCCTTGTCAACCCGACTCCTTCCTTTGAGTGACTTTCTATGGACTTCCAAGATGCGACCCCTCCGAGCTTACATCATCCTCGACCCTTTTGTAATTTTTGATAACCTCCATCGCTTAATCTTGACCGCTGATTATACTAGACTTACATTAAGTTATTCTATAATATTATGGCTATGAATCTGTCCTTGAAGCTAGCCCTTACTCGGCTTGGTACATCCCTCCTTGACCATGGATAAGGATAAAAGTTAAGGGAATGATATAAGGCCTCCGCCTAAGATATTTGCAAATGGATTCAACCATGGTCAAGGAGGGATGTACCAAACACGTAATCTTGTTGGTTTCTTCACTCTCACAAACACGTGACTGTTTTTTCTCTATTCCATTATACTGGACTTACATTAAGTTATTCTATAATATTATGGCTATGAATCTGTCCTTGAAGCTAGCCCTTAATCGGCTTTGTACATCCCTCCTTGACCATGGATAAGGATAAAAGTTAAGGGAATGATATAAGGCCTCCGCCTAAGACATTTGCAAAGGGATTCAACCATGGTTCAACCATGGTGGTTCCGTAAATACCTACACGCATGCCAAGTCTCAAACATCACTTATTATGGCTATGCGAAGCTCACACTAGTGGTATTCCTTCTAAGCCTATGAATAGATCATCCTTGAAGGTTTTTTTATGGCAAAAATAAAAACATGAAACAAGGACTTCCACATTAAGCCATTCAAAACTTGTAGTCTCCTTGATTCCTTAATAACTTATGGAAATAGGTCAATCTTAGTCCATATATCCAAAGGAAACCCTTGAAGGTCCAATCAACATGACAAGCTTAAAATGATGACCAAAAGGCTACAAAGGAATCAACACTACTCAAATAAATAAGGAATTATCTCGCTCAATTAAATTACAAGCATCGTCTATAAGCACCGTCACTTAACTAGTGATAGCACAAGCTTGCAATCATCTCATTCAGTTGAATAGGAATTCTAGGCAAATTGACCACAAAATTTCCCAATATATGGATACCCATTATGGAGTACTAAGAAAATTTATCACCATGGCTAAAACCAATCTTTTAAGCATAGATTTTCCCATGCCATATCCACACAAAGATAACACACTCATCCTTGTGACTTCAATCTTAACAAGTGCATCACAAGGGTGAATCTTTGTATGGAATACATAAATTTTAAACCAATTCATTGAAGCTCATGAGGTTGTTCCTCACATAAAACTAGATGAAAATGTATTAAATTGAGCCCTTAATAAAACGAATGTCCATACCTTACACCAAGGAATGCATCATTGAAGGTTTGAAGAAGGATCTTATATAAGCAACAGGTAAATGAGGATAAATGAATAAATCCTCCATATTGCTACCTTGCTACACAACAAGGCAACACATGATTTAAATCAAAATAATTAACATATTTCAATAAAGAAGAAGAATTCTCATGATAATAGTGTTGTAACAAACTAGTATTCTTACATGATATACCAACACCCTTAAAACAATAACATGATATACCATTCAATTCCATAAGTATGTACAAGACAATCATGCCTCATGTATTAATAAAATCATTCCAAACCATAAATACAAGGAACATTCATTAACATAAATAATACATTAGAAACACTTATGAATGTTTGGGCAGCTCAGTCCAGGATTATGAATCTCCACCCAACCATATATAGTTGCAACCTGTTTTCACTTGCATTTATCACCCCTAAGCTAGATTATAGTGCTTGAGGTGGAGTGATTTCTCGAAAGGAAAAAAAAACTATGTTTTTAGTTGAAAAGGATGTTATAAGGATGCAACACCTTCACACAATAACTATGTAGATTTCCTCTTAGTCTTTGAGACTTATAGTTAAGATTAACATCCTTATCACGATACCATATAATAGAGAATTATCAATTCACTGTCAATATATAAGAATCCACGCAACAAGATGTTTCTTCAGTGGATAATCTAATGCTATATAGAAGGAATCACTTCTTAAGGTGATTCATTAGTGAGAAAAATACCTATGTTTTTCCCCCAAGGAAATCTTGTTGGTTTCTTCACTCTCACAAACACGTGATTGTTTTTTCCCTATTCCATTAGGTTTGTAAAAACCCTCGTGAAAATTCCATGTAAAAGTATATAAATACCATAGATGATGGGACATGTATTCCAAGCTGAATGGTGGACAAGACATCTTAGTGGGTGTTCATTTGGTTGTTTATGGCTAAGCAAATTGGAAAAGTCAAAGGCAAAGGCATTATGAGGAAAAAAGGTATTTTGGCACATTTATTTATGAAAATAATGGAAATTAGGAGAAAAGGAAGGTGAAAGGTAACAGGTTGCATTTGAAGAGGAAATTGAAGGAAAATAATGGAAAATGGAGACAATAGAGTCCTCATTGGTAAAAGGGCTTTTGAGGATTAGTGGGCAAGGCTTGATCAGTTTAGTTTTGGATCTATTTTATTATTCTCTCTCTCTCTCTCATACTCTTGGACAATTAGAATTTTCTTAGAGAAGTTTGGGATTGGAGCAAGAAGGAATAGAAGGCAAGAGGAAGCAAGGATCAAGTAGGGAAATACAAGATCAAGCAGCTGCAACAAGCTTCATTGTAGGTATATACTTGCATGTGTATTTTCCTTGATAGAATTGGCATGCATGGTATTGCATATTGTTCTTTTATATCATGGCATGGGTTTTTTGAGGTGTAACAATGTTTTACGGCCTAGCCTTGCCATTTCTGGATAGCCATGGTGTCATGGGGTTCTCATGTGTGGTTGAGCTTGATTGTTGGACGGATTCGAGGTTGAGTGAGGTGGTTCTCTGAAATGATAGAACACATGGCCTAGAAACCCTTGAACCAGATTGTGGGTTATGGTAAAGCAAGATCTTGTGTTGCCTCAAATGTCCTAGAAATCCTTGACGGTGAATGGCAAGATATACGGTAAAGCCTAGAGTTGGTTTGATCTCCATTGGTCCTAGTAATCCCAAGTTTGGAACATGCGGTAAATCATGGAGAGTGGGTATCGGTTTAGGGCCTATTGATCTAGGTTTGGATTGCGGTAAAGCCTGAGAGACTAGGAGACACGAAAATTCCTTAGAGTGTAGGTAAGGAAATGCGGTGGAATCCATGCTTGTTTGGCCTAGTGATCGAATGAAGATCACAGTAAAGCGAGTTATGATGTGTCTATTATTTTGGCCTAGTGATCCAATATGGATTATAATAAATCCTAGTTTCTATTGACGAGGGTGAGGTGGTCTAGCCTCGATATGCCATGGTTGAGTTCTTTGGTTTGAGTCCCACATTCATGCTTGGAATATGGCATGAGGGTGAATGGTTGAAGAGAGATTTGGCTCATCCATTCTATGGTCGGGTGGAATGTGGTAGTCCCATCTCTGGTTGTTCATTGTATTCATTCATGAGAAACCTTTTCTCTTTATATCCATGTGAAAATGTATTGATGCATATGTGGATTTTAATGGCTGATATGTTTATGGTATTTATGTTCCTATTATGCTAGTTATATGGACATTTTATGACAACAGCTGTGTATGGCTCTTAGCATGTTTGTACTTATACATGAATGGATAATGTGTCTATGACCTAATAGATGTATATGGAGAAAATGAGATGATGGAACAATGGTTTATAGAGATTCTCAGATAATTATGACATCCCTACACTTAATTATGTTGTTTACACATGTAGGTTTCACGTCGATGATATGTTTGACGAAATGGTTGTCATATCTAGTAGGGGTCTGGTTAAGGTCTTGTTGAGTTTATTTCTTTTGTTTCATTGTTCCCTTGTGCTTTACTATATTCTGAGCTTTCAGTCCATTCTAGTGGCGTGGGTTCTTGGCCTGAAAAAGTGGCTTAAATCTAAGGGATGTTGGTATAGAACTGGAAAATTTACTCCATAGTCACTAGTAGGGAAGCCTATGAGAGCAACTTTAGGTCTCTAGATGCTCTGTTTCTCACAGCATGAGAGTCACTATGGCCTTAGAGGTCTAGAACAATAGTGGCACCCAAGAACAGGCTTTCTGAGTGGCTGACTTGTCGTCTGAGGGTTTTGTTGATGATGTTGGATGACTGCGTGTGATGTTTTGTCGATTCCAATTCATTAAGGTTACCTAGGAGGTAGAATATAATAATAGTAACCTCTTATCTCTTGTTTACCATGGTTGGCATGGTTACCTGGGTGGATGTGGGATGAGGGTGTTACAAAGTGGTATCAGAGTAGGTTGCACTTTCTTTGGGTCATATCTGATACTACAGAGTGGTATCAGAGTAGGGTTCAACTCTCAGATTGGATGGTTTGAATGTGTTAGTCATGCATGCATTCCAATTGAAAATGTGTCTTCAACACTTGTATTTCATGTGCTTCTTGCATTTTCTTGACGATTGATTAGGGTTGTAGTATGGTTATCATGGAGAATTTGATCATTGATGATTGATTTTGTGGAATGAATTTGTCATGAGTATGCGAATGGTTGCATATGGATTATATGGCACTTACATGTTGATTATATATTGCATACTTGCATCCTTGTACGTTAGGTTACATTCTTGTAGGCTTGATTACATGTATCAACCTTGTAGGTTGATTATAAGAATTGATCTCTTATGCTCGCGAACATGCATCTATGTGTGTGTGTAGTTGATTTGGCATTGCATATGTACACTTTTGGTTGTGTGTGGCAGTGTGTACAATGGAGTAATGGTTGTTTCCATGCATGATGTCATTGTTAGTTTGACAACGAATTTGGGTAAATGTAGTTAAACAGTTTTGTAACGAGTAATTTAGTTATGTATGTAACGGTAGTTATTCACATGAATATATCGAATGCTCATGTAGAGGAAAATTCATTCTTGAATAAAGCAGATACAAATTCAGTTTTATATTTCTTGGTCTTCTCCCATTTTCTTGCTATTCTTTCTTCAATCTCTGCTATTATTTCAGCAAGTGGTATCAGAGCCGTGAGTCCAACACCTGGGCGTGTGGCTGTATCAGCGTGAGAGCCTCGAAATCGTTGCTGAAGAACCGTTCCAGTGACCAAAACTGAAGCGGGAAAGGCTGTGCGTGAGGGAGATTGCTGTGTAGCGTCCGTTCCAGTGACCAAAACCCTGCGTGACGGAGACGTGAGGCTGAAGAACCGTTCCAGTGACCAAAACTGAAGCGTGAAAGGCTGTGCGTGAGGGAGATTGCTGTGTAGCGCTGTGTAGCGTGAGGCGTTTTTTTTTAAAGACCCTGTAGACGTGCTGTCCCTGCGTGAAGAACCAGAAGAGCCAGACTGCTGCGTATTGTTTTTTTAAAAGAAGGAGAGCCTGCGTTATCTGCCTGCTGGCCTGCATAAAGTTGCAGAGGATTTGTGACAGAGCGTGAAATCCGGGTATTGATCGGAGTTTCCAGACTTGTTTTTTTTCTAGCAGAAATTTAAAAAAAAAAAAAAAACAAAGGCTGAAGATTGAAAAGTTGTGGTTTTTATAAAAATATTGAAAAAAAAAGGAAGGGTTTGCAAAATTTTTTTTTTAAAGACAGCAGCAGATTGAAAAGGTTGTTCAGAATTTTTTTTTTAAGACAGCAGAGTTTGAAAAGGTTGTTTGGTTGTTCAGAATTTTTTTTTAAAGACAACAGAGATTGAAAAGGATGTTGTTTTTTACAAATATTGTAGAAGGAAAAGTTTGCAAGAGATTTGCAAGAATGTTTTGAAACTAGAAAAACAAAAGGGTTTGCAAGAAACAAAGGATTTGAAACTTGTCTTTCTGTTTGATTTGGGGAGGTTATTTGTTTTTTTTTCTTAGAAAGACTGAAACCCTAGGAAGGAGGAAAAATGGCCAAGATGTCGAATGCAAGATTCGAGGTGGAGAAATTCACCAGAAAGGGCAATTTTGCTCTTTGGAAACTGAAGGTTAAGAATCTGCTTGTGCAACAAGGGTTGCACAAGGCATTGGATGGGGTTACTAAGAAACCTACAACCATGACTACTTCAGACTGGGAGGACTTGGATGCCCGAGCTCTCAGTACCATCCGGTTATGTCTAGCGGATGAAGTTCTCTTCAACATCGTTGAAGAGACTACGGCGTCAGGTTTGTGGGAAAAACTTGAAAACCTTTATATGACAAAATCATTAACCAACAGAATTTATCTGAAACGACAATTATACAGTCTTCGAATGAAAGAAGGTTCAAGCGTTGCAAAACATTTGAATGTTTTTAATACACTAATTTGTCAATTAACAGATATGGAAGTCAAAATACAGGAAGAAGATAAAGCCATAACCTTGCTGTGTTCTCTGCCTGAATCATGGGATCACTTCGTAACCTCAATCAGCTTCAGCTCTGCTGATTCTTTGAAGTTCGAATCAGTCGTGGGAGCTCTTCTGTCTGAAGAAGTACGAAGGAAATCCAGCACTGATACAACTGCGTCAGAAGCCATGGTCACTAGAGGACGCTCAAAGGAAAGAGGAGACAAACCAAGGGGGTCTTCCAGGTCGAAATCGAAGGGCAAGAAGTGTAAGGCAAAATGTTGGAACTGCGGTAAGGTTGGACACTTGAAGAAGGACTGTTGGAAACGGAAGGAATCCGAAAACCTGAAGAACGAAGCGAATCAGGCTGATTCAGGTATGGTAGACGAAGTTTTATCTGCTGAAGGTTTGTGTATGATAGATGAAACTTCACCTAAATGTAATGTCTCTCAGAGTTTTGATAGTTGGCTGTTAGACTCTGGTGCTTCGCATCATATGTGCCCACATAGAAACTGGTTTACTTCGTATGAAAATGTAAACGGTAGTTCTGTGTTTATGGGTAACAATATGTCATGTCAGACTGTTGGGATGGGAGATATCAGGATTAAGATGTATGATAACACAGTTAGGACATTAACTAGTGTTAGACATGTACCTGATTTGAAGAAAAATTTAATCTCTTTGGGAGCGTTGGATTCAGATGGTTATAAGTTTACAGGTCAGGATGGCGTCTTGAAGGTCTTCAAAGGTGCTCTTATGGTTATGAAGGCAGAAAAGGTCGGAAATCTTTACAGGTTAAAAGGAAGTACTCAGGTCGGTGAAGCAGCGGTTGCGTCAGAAAAGGAAGAAGCAGGTACTCGTCTGTGTCATCAGCGTTTGGGTCATATGAGCGAGAAAGGTCTTCACATACTGATGAAACCTAAATCTCTTCCCGGTCTGAAATCCTTGAATTTAGATTTCTGTAAACATTGTGTGTATGGAAAACAGTGTAAACAGAGATTTAAAGTTGGCAATCATAATAGTAAAGATGTTTTAGACTACATTCATTCTGATCTGTGGGGGCCTTCCCCTGTTATGTCATATGGAGGTGCATTGTATTTTTTAACGTTCACTGATGATTACTCTCGTAGAGTTTGGGTCTATATGCTAAAAAGGAAAGCTGATGTATTCAATGTCTTTAAACAATTTAAAGTAATGGTAGAGAAAAGAATAGGCAAATCTATTAAATGTCTAAGAACTGACAATGGTGGTGAGTTCACTTCTGTTGAGTTTGAACAATACTGTAAGGATGAGGGCATTGTTAGACACAAAACTGTTGTTTATACTCCTCAGCAAAATGGTGTTGTTGAGCGTATGAATCGGACTCTTATGGAAAGAGCCAAAAGCACGATCGGCAATGCTAACTTGCAAAAGGAGTTGTGGGCAGAAGCAGTATCTACTGCTTGTTATTTAGTTAACAGATCACCTTCAGTAGCGATTGATTGTAAAATTCTTGAAGAAGTTTGGACAGGTCAGTCTTGTGACTATTCTCATTTGAGGATATTTGGCTGTGATGCTTATTCTCTTATTCCGAAAAATCAGCGTTCAAAATTATATCCAAAGTCAAAATGTTATGTCCTTGTTGGGTATGACTATGCAGTGAAAGGATATAGGTTGTGGGATCCTACATTGCGGAAGATAGTCATTAGTAGAGATGTAACATTTGATGAATCCTCTTTGTTAAAATCAAATGTTGAAAGAGTTGAACAGGAACAGGTATCGCCGTGTCAACGAGTTCAGTTGGAGGCTAGATCTTTCGGTGACAGTCGAAAGGAAGGAGAGACTTCTGGAGACAAAGGTGTTGAAGACACAAAGGAAGCCGTTGAAGCTTCTGAACCAGTGCAAGTTTCTGAACCAGTTCAGCAACCAGTCGCTCTGAGAAGGTCTACAAGGGAAAGGAAAACTCCCAAAAGGTATGAAGATTCTGCTTCATCTTTTGCTTTGGTTACTGAAGATGGGGAACCGTCTTGTTATCAGGAAGCAATAGATGATACAGATAGCGAGAAATGGAAAAAGGCTATGGAAGAAGAAATGGACTCCTTAGCCAAGAACAATACCTGGGATCTGGTAGAGCTTCCTGAAAGGAGAAGTGTTGTTGGATGCAAATGGGTCTTCAAGCTGAGACGGAAAGTTGATGGTAGTATCGAAAGATATAAGGCGAGACTGGTAGCAAAAGGGTATTCTCAGGTTGAAGGTATAGACTTTCATGAGATTTTTTCCCCAGTTGTAAAACTTGTTTCTATGCATACTGTGTTGGCACTAACTGCGTTGCTTAATCTTGAGTTAGAACAGTTAGATGTTAAAACAGCTTTTCTACATGGTGATTTGAATGAAGAGATATATATGGAACAACCAGAAGGTTTTGTACGAGGTCGCAGCAGAAGATTAGTTTGCAAGCTCAGGAAATCATTGTATGGTCTGAGGCAGTCTCCCAGACAATGGTACAAGAAGTTTGATTCCTTCATGGTGAGCCAGAACTTTATAAGAAGTGAGTATGATCATTGTGTGTACTTCAAAAGTTTCAATGGCATATTCATTATCTTAGCTTTGTATGTTGACAATATGCTTATTGCAAGCAAAAGCATGGAAGAGATCAACAGGTTAAAGGCTCAACTCTCTAGGGCGTTTGATATGAAGGATCTTGGAGCAGCAAAACATATCTTGGGCATGGAGATACACAGAGATAGGAAAAATGGTAAGCTTTGGTTATCACAGCAGAAGTATGTGGAGAAGGTACTTGGAAAGTTCTCTATGAATAATGTGAAACCTGTTAATGTTCCCCTAGCTTCCCATTTTAAGCTTTCTTCGGTTTTGAGTCCTAGAGCTGATGAAGAAAAGCAGTATATGTCTCATGTACCATATGCAAATGCGGTAGGCAACTTAATGTATGCGATGGTATCTACAAGACCTGACATTTCACATGCAGTTGGAGTTGTCAGCAGGTTCATGGAAAATCCAGGTAAAGAACATTGGCTAGCAGTGAAATGGGTGCTTCGATATCTAAGAGGCACAAGAGATCATTGCATCGTCTTTAATGGTAGTGAAGGATCAGTCTGCGGATATGTAGATGCTGACTATGCAGGTGATTTGAACAAAAGAAGATCTACTACAGGTTACGTCTTTACTCTTGCAGGTGGAGCAATTAGTTGGATGTCAAAGCTTCAAGACACGTTTGCATTGTCCACTACCAAAGCTGAATATATAGCTGCTTCAGATGCCAGTAAAGAAGCAATCTGGTTAAAGGGTTTGCTCGATGAAATTGGAAGAACGCAGGAGAAAGTGAGTGTATTTTGCGACAGTCAAAGTGCTATTCACTTGGCCACAAACCCTACCTATCACAGGAGAACCAAGCACATTGATGTGAAATATCATTTCCTGAGACATGTGATCGATGGTGGAAAAGTAGCTCTTAAAAAGGTCCATACACGAGAAAATTGTGCAGACATATTCACAAAGCCAGTTACAGTAGAGAAGTTGCGGTGGTGTTTAGCTTCTCTTGGCTTGCAGGAGAGATGATGAATGGGAAAATTGTTGTCAAGGTGGAGTTTGTTAGTTTGACAACAAATTTGGGTAAATGTAGTTAAACAGTTTTGTAACGAGTAATTTAGTTATGTATGTAATGGTAGTTATTCACATGAATATATCGAATGCTCATGTAGAGGAAAATTCATTCTTGAATAAAGCAGATACAAATTCAGTTTTATATTTCTTAGTCTTCTCCCATTTTCTTGCTATTCTTTCTTCAATCTCTGCTATTATTTCAACAGTCATGGCTTGTGTACTTGATATGGCCACGAATTGATGATTGGACCCTAGCTAGAATGATGTGTGTATGGTTTGGTACTCATTTGTTATATGTCTATATACAATTGTTATAGATGTATGGTCTTGGTTATAGTTTTAATAGTAGGGAAAACATGCCTTGTGAAGACATTGTATGCAATTTAGGTCATCATGGTGCTATTGGTTTGTTATTATGCTAATGTGTTGAATGAGGTAAAGTAGGAGATGAAAATCATCAAAGTGAAGTGGTAGCGTTAGACCTCGAGGTGAGAGCACGTTGTCATACAGGTTTATATGTTGGGAATGCAGGTGCGTAGGTTAAGGATTGTTATATGCATTAGGGTAACATACACTAGGTTTATATACATGTCTTTTGATGCTACGACCACATACATGATAGATGATAGTTGATTAGTATAGTAATATGCACATGGGTTGGAGAGTCAAGAATGATAGTAACATATGGCTGTAAGCATTGCTATTGTTGGTTAGGTTAGATAACCTAATGATTATGTTATATTTTGTTGATGAGTATGTTATAGGTTAACATGTTGTTGTTATATGATAGTTCGCTTGGTGATTAGGTTATATGTTGCTGATGAGCATGATATATAGCTTATTGTCGTTATATGCAATTAACTTGATGATTAGGGTTATTTCATTAAGATCTTGATTTCGTGATTTGGACTGGTCATATACGTGATGGTTATGTTCATTGCATTGAAGATCATGATGTTATATGTATTGTTAACCTAGTTTGACCTATGCAAATGGTTATGGTTGTGATATTCATGTATGAGCTGACATACTTGTGATATAGTGTCATAGTAATCTAGATTGATCGTACATATGTGATTTTTGTGCATGAACGCGAAATTCTTATGAGTTTACGATGTGATCATGTTAGTTAGTTACTATTATGGATATCATGATTTATATTTGAGTTGATATGTTGTGAAGTTGTACCATGCTAACCTAGCTTGATTGTGTAGACAAGAGAGCCTCCCCTAAGATGCATTAACATATGAACTTGCTTATGTCATCTAACTTGTGCTTGATTATTTGATTATGTCATATATTTGGTTTTCAAATGTTTGGTGCCTAATATTTCATCTAGTTGAGTCATTTAACTTGGTTTGTTTAGAAGTTCATTGAATATTTGATTAATTGCATAATATGAGTATGTGTTCCAATAATCTTGTTTTGAGATGATTGTATTAATACATATGTATTGAGACAGTTGATAGGTACTTGAGTGTAGTAGGTGATAGTTGTAGCATAATGTCCAATGGCTATGAGTTTACTATGGCATGTTGGTTTGTCTTGGTAAGGGTTGATTTCAATTGATAGATATGATTGTCTTGATATTTGGAACATGTGGTTGACATGTGTGAGAAGTTGCAAGAAGCTTGCTGGTATTAGCCTCACAATGTAATAATTTACGTTTTTATATCACTAACAATTGGTTGATGGGGCAATGCATAGTAAACCTCGAATTGTATCAGAGTAAAAAGGTAAAAGGAAGGAGTTCAAGGACAAGAATTCCTTTGGCTATGGTTGGAAACCCGAATTCCAAACTAATGAGCTCTTTCCACATATGAAGTCTTCTTAACCTTTATTTGTCTGAAATTATGTGGATACATGCTATACTCACGAACATTTACTTGACAGGTATATTAGCTAGTATTTAGTTACATGTGGATTTGTCAAAGGATTGGAGTCCCTTGAGAGATGGCGTGGATGTGTTGAGTAGAAAGAAATGTGCTTGCCACAACAAAATGAGGTAATTGGTGTATTGTTGTGCTTATTTATGCACTAATAGTTATGTTTTAATGACAACATGATGTAGGGAGTTCAATGGTTATAGAGGTTTCCATGAAATCTATAAGAAGGCTCAGGTTGAGTTTCCCTGGGAACCATGGGGATTGAGTCATGGTTTTCATTTTTAGTCTTGCGCTTTTCATATTTTTTTATTTTCTTGCACTTGATTTGCAGCTTTATTTATATCTAGAGTATGGCCATACCACTTCATTTGTAGAGTCATGTTTTTATTGGCTTTCATGGTTTTCTTGTTGTTGTTGTTTCCATTCTTGCCTTTTATGTTTTGAGAATGGAGAATTGGTTGGGAAAGAGAAAATGTTGATGGAACTTGGGGAGAGTTGTGCGGTACTCGAAAGGTAATGTAAGGTTTAGATGAAGCTCTGTGCATGAGTAAGTGCAGAGGAAGGTAAGACTATGATAGTCGGTTAGACCAGTTGGTTCCATTGTGGTAAAAGGATGATGACATAACAATCATGGGAAAGGTAATCAAGAAGGGTCAGTTGAATGGATTGGAGGAGTCATATGCCTTCTCTATGCAAGGAACTGTTCTTCTCAATATTTCACATGTGTTGCATGAATAAAGGAAATTCTCTTAACCTTGACCTTATAATATGTAGAAATTTTGTTGTGATCATGATTACGTTGATGTTTATATAGGTATACATGTAGGCATGTATATATGTTATGTTGTTTATGGTGTTGGACCTACCAACATGTCAGGGGATCTCCCTGGTAAGAAATCCCAATTATACCTCAGACCGTTTGGTGTAGGAGTCCCAGTAGTGGGTCGTACAATATCTCCTTGACTATGGTTTCGCACAGAAGTAAGTAAGATGTCCCTGTTGGTTGCAAGGGTGTGACATATGTAGTAAGTGAAGGAAGGTGCATGAGCGGTTCTAACATAGAGAGGGTGAGGTTAATGCACCCTTTGGAAACCTGTGAAAGCATAGAGTTAAGAAGGGAACACATGAGCAAAGATGCATCAAAACATGGAAGGCAAGTAAGCTAGCAATCCAAAGTGATGGTTAAACCAACAACACATTACAAAAAGATTTATTAAGAAAACATATACATATATCATTTAGAGTAAACAAGATAGTTGAAATACAATATGACATATGAATGAAACATGATGGCTCTGTTATATTAAGAAGTGTAAGTTCTAGTCATATAATACATCCATGTCCAACCACTAGTTCCGACAAAATAACATTACAGTCATTGTCATCTGCTCTTGCAAAGAGATATACTAGCTCTGTGCAGTGCAAAAGCCAAGGATTGTTACAAGACTATCCAAGATTTCTCTAAGATACTCCTATTGGAAGCTTGGATAACCAAAAGCCTATATAATGAGTTATGATGGACTATATGTAGCAAAGGGTCGGGTGGCCCTTGACATTCCCCTTTATGAAAGTTCAACTACCATGATGACTCTTCATCTACTCTATGACTGTTACATCCAACTATCGACACTTGAACTTACACTTGACAAGATGTTACATTACAATGGAAATGTACCCATGTGAGACAAAATGACTTGAGCAAGCCATGCAAGATATCACTATGACTCGGAAAACTATTGGAAGACCAACTCTTCGACATCCTCATGGTGGTTGATGGTAGCAAAATGATGCCAAGATCAGTAGTCCGCGATGGTGTCTGTGTACTCTAAGGTGAAATATTTCTGGAAATGAACTCTTGCCTCTATAGCATCTGAGCACATTGCTTGGGCTCCTCTATCCAACTCGTCTGATAGCATGGACATCATATTCTTGGGTGCAGCTGGAGCAACAACATACTTATGCATGGATCAACAAGTCTAGGCTAGTGGCTATGCGCATCAACTCATGAAAGTACGATTCAAGCTCTTGTTAAACTTATGCGTTTGTCTTCACCTGCGTGAGTGTCCCAATAGATGGGATCACATGTGCATGCATGATGACATCCATACTCTTGAATACCCATGCATGGGAAGCATGTAGAATAGTGATGAGCTGTGGGATATCTTCATAGTTTTTTATCTGACTTCGAATGCGTTCCTTCATCTCGACTGCTCTGGGCTTCATCATTTTAGGCAAGTGTAGTGAGGCTACATAGTATCTCATTATCCATGTTTGCATGTAATCAACAACAACATGCACGTTCAAATGGAAAACTGCCTTATGCATGGTACCAAACTTGGAATACAACGCCCGCATGACTGTGTTAATGGACTATAATTCATCTAGTATTGCCTTCTTCAATTCTTCTCAGGTGGATGCTGTAACAAATTCTCCTCCTTGCTTAGTCGCCTGTAGCTCCTTATCCATTTGCCCATTATCAGCAATGAGGAAGTGAAAACTCAAGCTAGTGGCCACAACCTATGCTTTGGTAGAATTGGCCAATGTTGTTGGATGTTTGTGCATGTCAGACACGATCACTTGTTCCTCAAACTGCACAAGATATGTATGATCCTCCGTAGTCGACACTATGCGAGATTGCACAGCTCTATGTTGTGACTCAATGAATGAGATGTTGTGCATCTCTCCTTTTGGTTGATCTCCAAGGATCTTTAGTGTCTCCTTGGTATTTTGGGAATCGCTCCTCTTCCAAATGCGATGAAGCTGGTGGGTCGACCTCTTGGTGGTAAGGCATGAGGTCAATATCTTGCTCTATCTCTTGTTTCTCCATATTGGTATCCATTTGTTCAAGTGCTTGCTCTATATCCTGAGCAAAGTCCTACTCCTACAATGGTTCACCTTCTCTGCATGATGCCAACTATTCTAATGAGTATACTACCTGTACGAGCATAGTTTCATCTATTTGGACAAGTTGTGTCCCCTGTTGTACATGTTCCTATTGCGCTTCCTTCTCCTATCCGCACAACTCCTGTTCCTTCTGGACTTTCTCCTTCAACTCATGCAACTCCTTCTTTGTTTCCTCCATTCACTGTTTCTCTCTCTGACTTTATGCATTTCTCTTGTCCCATTGTTGCCTCTTTGTCTCTATTGCCAAAGATGCTTTCTACAAAAGTGGGTTTGCTCAAAACTTTTAGATTTTCTCTTCCTCGATGTTGTCAACAATATTCCTCTTGCCCTTGTCATGCACTGGAATGTTTACCTCTACTGCTGCTTCTTTTGGTGCTCTCCAGGATGCTGCTTCACGCTGCTTTGCTACCCATTCCACAGAGAGGCTGATCGGTTCATTGATTCTGGAGAAGCTGTACCAATATCTCCATGGGTCTTCCTCTATCCAATGACATGCCGACTGGATCCAGTCAAATTGTACTCTCATGCAGTGGTCTTTCACAAGATAATGTGGGACATACGGATAGTAACTTTGGGCATCAAATGGATATTTCTTCATCTCCTCTACTTCGACATCCACATGCTTGAAACTCTATATCTCATATAACCTAATCGACAACGAAAGAGTAGACCAAGTTCCCTCTTATTTCAATGTAGCCTAGATAACAATCTTGTCGGGATGTGATATGATACTTCCTACATGACGAGTTTTTCCAAAGGAAACTTCAGTAGAACATGTAGACGATTCTCTGTGATGTACATCCGTGTGAAGGTGCTAGACAGTGAAGCATACCAATTAGCTATGTCAATTAGTGCCTCTATTATTTCCTTCGACATGCAGGGTGGATCCTGTTCAAATATCATCTTGTAAAATAGGGTGAAAAGATGAACGGGCATTTGTGTGATAGCTCTTTTGATGCTGCATTCGGGCAAAATCTTACAATAAGTGTTCAAAGAGGTCTCTATTGATGTCCATGCCCAATTCAAGCCCAGGAACTCTTGATGGGCATAGATTACGTTCAAGATGTAGGTGAAGATGTATATTTTTGCTTGCATACCATTGGGAGGCTCTCGAACCCTTGTTACCTGTTCCTTCAACTGATGATCCAACATGTCAGACCAGTTGCATGCTTTGAATTTTCTGGCTAGCTGGTCCAACGTGATCACCCAAATCTGTGGGAAGGTTTCCGTGCTTTCTTGTCCATACAAACGATATCCAAGAATGACCAATTATTGATATTCCTTCCATAGTATCTTCATCTTATACTCCTCGTTGGGTTTCATCCTGAATTTAGTTGGCTCCTTCACCTAGTTCTTCAAGATACCTCTGGAGTTGAGATTGCTGTTGGGTAGGTTGAAGGGAGTCCCCATGGTGATCACAATCTTCAACATATGATACATCTCATCATAATCCTGTGCCCTAAAGGTAGAAATATATGTCCCACTGACACTTCTCAATGTCATTGTCCCTGGATCAGTGTGCTAGACGATCCAATATATCATGTTCGTGCATGGGAGGACGAGATAACTGCATGCAATCTGGTTCAAGTTGGACTTGTGGATGTTCACATAGATTTGGCAGTCTTCGAGGTATTCCCAAAATGTGCCTACAAATGCATCATTGACCTCCTTTCATTTTAGCTTGATTTCCTTGCCTACAATCAACTTGGTGTCTTCATAGATCGGTAGACTTGTAGACACTCACTCAACTGTTACTCTAGTTTCACTTTAGTCAGTGTACTTTGATCCTTCTCTCTTGGAGGCCATTGATCCTGAACTGCTAAGAGGTGGATGAACACTTGCTAGATCTGGACACATAGCGACATGCATCGTAATAAATATGTCAGCTAAAACCAAAGAAAACTAAGGAACAACATGCAAGAAACCTAGGGATTGATTGGCATATTACATAATTTTTCCTAGGAGACTGGGAGAATGGCTACCAAAACTACACAAAAGGAATTCTAGATTGTTTGTGATGCTGGGTGGCTACTATAATTGTGCAATGCGCAATTTCAACTCGCAGTGTTTGCAGGCCAGGTGACTACATTGTGCAATGTTCTGGGCCAATAGTCACTGTCCCTTAGAATTGTGCAATGCAAGACTGGAGGATAGCCACTGTGGAGTACTAAAAAGGTATGTTTTTTATGATCATTTCAGTGGCTTTTCAGTAGAACTTGTAAACCTTTTTGCGTCATGAACTTGGAAAAAAATAAAGAACTATAACAAAACATGTGAGATTAATATGCAAGACTTAACCGCTAACAATTGTCATTCTCTCGTGCAGGAAGGGGTGAAAATGAGGAGTTGTTGTTCCAAAGAAAAATACAAGGACAAGGTAACCGTTGTCCCTTTGACGGGAGACCGAGTACAAACAAGGCTAAGCAGATCAAAGCAAATCGGCCCTGAAAAGGAGGAAAAGACACCAGCTCGGCGCAGGAGGGAAAAGAGATGATTAAGGATTAACGGTTTGGCGAATCCCTCAGGATCCTTGATCCTGAGGGATCGCTGCTTTATTTATCTTGTTACTTAGACATCTTTGCCATCACCCTTATATAAAGGGACAACACTGTTAGCTTTGAGAGTGAGACAGGATTATGCTTTTATGTAATTTCTGTTAAGATCAAAAACTTTGATCATCGAGTCTCGATAAGAACTGGTTCATTATACTTTTGTTTCATGCATTAATAAAAACTTGGTGACTATTTCATCTCTGCGTCTGGATTAACCTAAAGCGGTGTACCCTTGGAGGCTAAGGGCCCGGCCCTGGAGGACACTGGCTTCTATATTATTACGATTTGATTTCTGCGTGATTTGCTTATCGTCGTTATTTGGTAATCTGATATGCTTTATAAGTTTACATCACATGCTCCATTAAGATTAATTTATTAAGATTTCTACAGACAGAATTGTTGTATTGACTCTACATCATATTACTGTTCCTTTCAGAGTTGTTTGAATTTTATTACTCTTAACCGAATATTGTTACTATTTTATTACAGAGCTTTTGTGTTGTACATTCATGTTACAGGATTCATCTTGAAAGTTATGTTCTTTACGATTGTTGGATTCAGAAGTAACACTGTTCTATTTTGAAACGCAGTCGTATTCCTTCTAATTGGGATTGATGCTTAGATCAGATTACTATTCAAGCGTGTTGTGTGCGTATATGGTTTCCAAGCGCTGTTCCATAACTTAGCAGTAATCAGAGCTATTCCATTAGTGTGTGCTGCTTGATCCGCCTTAAGAGTGAAAGATTGATGTTTGATTACGGTTAATGCATTTGAGTTAGTAGATTAAGTGTGATCGTTGCTTGAGAGACTTAGTTGTTTAATTTCTGTTCCATTTCAGAATTGTTTTTCCATTCCAGATTTGTTGTTTGATTTCTTATTTGATGTTCTATTTTCTTATCTGCTGTTCCATTTACTAGCATTTGTTGATTTGGTGTGGGAGATGATCTAAGGCTGTAGTGAGCCTCGACATTTACTGTCTGGCTCCCAGACCCGTGGTCTGTTCTCTAATTTCCTTTCCATTAGTTTCCAAAGGGATGGGTTATCGCTGTCGAACCCTTGACTGATAAGTTGCCTAGTTTTCTGAGTGTGTGATTTATTCTTTTGAAGTAACTTAGTTGTAGATAAGCATCTGTTTACTCTTGTATTCTTGAACGTTGTACTACTAGAATTACTCTGACAAATGATAGCCTCAGACTGAGACACTCTTTGAAATAACAAAACGCTCCCGGATTGACATATTAATGTGAGGTAATTAGAGGTGAAAGAGACCCTGTTTATAGATCTACAATCAGTAGGCGGAAATGCACATTTTTTGAGAGGAAGACAGAGCCTTCCCTATCAAGACTACATAATGCTATCTTGGTGAGGCAGAGTCCTGGCCAAGGCTACGCAGACCTGCCGACAAGCAACTGAAAGCAATTGTGAATGTGAATGCATGGTGATACTGAGTGTAAGCAGGAGTGAATGATCATGCATGCAAATAGTGAATGAAAGATTCAGAAGATGGAACAACATGGATGTGGGTGGAATGAGTCACTGAATCAGTGAGCATTTGTGAAAAATATTTTCATGCATGCGACAACAGTGAGATGCTAATGAAAACCAAAACAATGCTAGTACAAGCTAGTATGCATGTAAACGATAGCAATCATTCACAGAAATCGAGGAAATAACACTCATACAAACCAAAACACAAAAGGAGATAGAAATGATGCAATAGACAAGTTGAGAGGACTTACCTGTGAATAGCTAATCTGGATGTGTCGAAGACTTCTAGAGGTGTTGTGGGATGTCAGAGCTCCAAGATTGATGTGAGTAAGTGAGCTCTGAATCATTGAATAAATAGGTTTGAGGCTCATGAAAAGCACACCACAAATCTAGGAAAAGCTGACACTTGGAAGAAAGATTCTAAAACGATGTTTGTGTAACCTCCAACTGCTAGAAATAGGTCACTAAAATCTAGGGATGCGTTTTGCATGTTGCTCTTTCTATTCAGAGAAGAAGAAGTCCATGCATGCAAGTCCAGTTTTCCTGGTCCTAGGTGGATCTGGTCAACTCAATGGCACATGCAATATCTTGCTGAACTGAGGGGAAAATTTGCACATTCCTGAGAGGGAGATAGGCTAGCTTCCTAGAAGGAATGCATAATGTCTAGGCTAAGCAGCTGACTACTGCCCAGAATTGCGCAATTTTTGGGCTGAGAATCTCTGTTGGGAGATATTGCATGGGTTTTGCAGTGAAGGGTGATAGGAATAATTGCACAATTTTAGAGCCCAGTAGGCTTCCAGACAGGATTTCACAATTGCTGGAGGGAAGGTTAGTTCCCCTCTAGAATTGTGCAATTTATTAAGGGAGTTTCTCAGCCTGCAACTGGACCAAGTCGAAAGAAACAACCTGCGAGGGGATGCAATAAGCCATAATGCACAGGTTGAAAATCTGCTAGAAAATCACCAAATCTTGTGTACTTGACAAGGAAAGACATGTTGTTGAGGAAGGTTGGTAGGGAGGCTCCAAAACGAAGCTAAGGAAAAAATTTGGATGGTGGTTGTAGCCACTACAACACTTGGCGAGATATTGCTAGAACTCTAGCTCTTTGAATGGACCTTGTTCGTGAAAAGAAAGTCTTGTTTGGTTTTGTTATATTCTTTCCACGACTGTCCTACGTAGTTAACCAGGGGGTTAGAGGGGGGGCAGAGCACCCCCTTCATTGTATTGATTGTGTAGCAGGGGGGTCATATGGGGGCCAACAACCCCCTTTGTCCGGGGGGTTTGAGGGAGGCCGGTAGCCCCCCTCTATAAGGTCCATGGCAAATTTTTTTGTAGCCTATATTAGGTTGGGTGGACCTACCTATGGTTTTGTGCATGTTTTTCACACATGGTTTTGGACGTCATGGTTTTCGGTCCATGGTTTTGGACACAATGGTTTTAGATCCATGGTTTTGGATTCTTTGGCATGTATAAATATCTATTGTAACATTGAAAGGAACATAATGAAAAATCAATTTGGTAGTCCTGGTTTTTGGATCTAGGGGAATATCTCTGTGTTTATGTGTTTTATGTGTTATGCTCTCGCATTTTTTATTTTCTGCGTTTTAGAATTCTTATGCACGTAATTTCTATACGGGGTTAAGACCTACATTTGGTATCAGAGTTGTTTTGGCTTCAAGGGGACGCCTTTGTTTCTGAGGCTTTTCACTCGGGCCTATGGTAGACCCTGTTTAGTGGGAGATCTGCGAGATTGATTCTGGTGGTGAAAGAAGATGGCGAGTAATGGAATGATAGAGATTAAGAAATTTAATGGTTCGAGTTTCGAGTTATGGAAACTCAAGATGGAGGATTTGTTAGTGGATAAAGATCAGTGAATCGCAGTAGATTTGGGTACTAAACCAACAGGATTGCTCGATGAAGAATGGAAGAAGTTCCATCGGAAGGCAAAGAGAACAATACACTTGTGTGTCTCAGATTCAATATTGCTAAATGTATCAGGGGAAGCTATGGAGAAGGCTTTGTGGGACAAGTTAGGGAATTTGTACCAATCTAAGTCTCTGGTGAATAAATTGTTCCTACGGAAAAAACTTTATAACTTGAGGATGAAAGATGGAGACTCTATGACAGAGCATCTAAACGCATTTAATATTGTGGTAAGTCAGTTATTATCTGTTGATATTGAAATTTTAGATGAAGATAAGTGCATCAGTTTGTTGTCTTCTCTACCAGATTCATGGGATAGTCTGGTTATTGCAATAGGTAGCAATGCAACTGCCTTGCTGTTTGATGAAATAATATCATCCTAGCTGATGGAGGAGATGAGACGAAAAAATATGGAGAACCAGAATGGTGATTCCTTATTTGTACGAGGACAGTCCTATAACAGAAACAAAAATAAGTCATTGAGTGGGAGCTCTAAATCTAGAGGGAGATCTAAATCTCCAGGAAAACCTGTAAAGGTGGTGAACTGGAAATGTGGAAAGGAATGGCACTATAAAAGGGACTGCAAATATAAAGATCCTGACAAAGGAAAGGGATCTGATGATGCTACTTCTGGAGAGGTGAAAAGCACCTGAGATGGAGCTGGGGATGCGTACTTGGTTTCTTCAAGTACACATGTAGATCATGATGTATGGTTGACTAACTTAGGTGCATCCTTTCACTTCACTCCCCATAGAGAGTGGTTTTGCAAGTATGAGAAATACGATGGTGGTGATGCCTTCTTAGGGGATGATAGGAAGGCTAGAATCATTTCTCATAGAAAAGTAAAGTTGAAGTTGCAAGGTGGAAGGGTTATAACACTTCTAGGTGTTCTGTATATTCCTGCATTGGTTAGAAATTTGATTTCTCTAAGCAAGATGGATGATGCAGGTGTAAAAACAGTGTTTGAGAAGGATACAGTCTGCAAGATGGTTCATGGAGCACTAGTATGGAGGTGGGGAGTTCGAATTGGAACTATGTACAAGATGCATGGTAGCATTGTAGTTGATGGGTGCAACAGTTCTGTGGTTCCTGAAAGTGGAGTAGAAAATCTAGTGGTCTCTAGAGAGAAGACCATGTTGTGGCATCAAAGGCTTGGACATATTGGAGAGAAGGGCCTTTGAATACTTCACAGTAAAGGTATAGTAGAAGGTATGAGTAATATCTCTCTGGATTTTGATTTCTGTGAAAAATGTGCATATGGGAAGTAGAATCGGGTGAGTTTCCCCTCTGGTGGTAAGAGAGCAAAACAAATATTAGAGCTTGTGCACAGTGATGTGTTTGGACCTATGAAGGTTCCATCCCTGGGTAAGTCTATGTAGTATGTATCATTTATAGATGACTTCTCAAGGAATACATGGATATATTTCCTTAAGAAGAAATCTGAAGTCTTTGGTAGGATTAAAGAATTTAAGGCTCTGATGGAAAACCATACAAAGAAGAAGATAAAGGTGTTGAGGTCAGACAACGGTGGGGAGTTTTACAGCAAGGAATTTGAATAATTCTATCAGAAGTGTGGTATAGCATGACAGAAGAATACTCCATACACACCTCGGAAAAATGGAGTTTTAGAAAGAATGAACAAGACATTGATGGAAAGGAAAAGAAGCATGCTCAATGGTGTCAGGTTAGGACAAGAATTATGGGCAGGGGCGGTGGAGAAGACATGTTACCTAGTCAACAGATCACCTTCATCAGTGTTAGAGGATAAGACTCCACAAGAGGTATGGACTGGTAAGAAACCCTCTCTTTCACATCTGAGGGTATTTGGATATGATGCATATGTACACGTTCCAAAGGAGAAAAGTACCGAGTTGGATAGTAAATCTGAAAAGTGCATCTTTCTTAGGTATAAGGATGGTTTAAAGGGCTATACGCTTGGGAACCTAGTAACAAGGAAGGTTGTGTACAACCGAGATGTCGTGTTCAGAGAGGTGAAAGATGTTATAAAACATGAAGTCCAACCAAAGGAACCTGAGAAGATAGAGTTTGAGCTTAAGGAGGAAGAATCAGAGTCTACAGTACAGGAGGAATCAGAAGGTAAAGAGCCACACACTCCGAGTGTGAGAAGATCAGTTCGAGAAAGAAGGCAGCAAAAAAGGTATAGTCCATCTTATTTCTATTCAAATTTTGCTTAATCTGTTACTTATGATCCCAGGATTGTGAAGGAAGCAGTAGATTCAGAGGATGGAAAACTCTGGAAAGAGGCCATGGTTGATTAAATGACATCTTTGCACAAAAATGAGGCTTCTGATCTAGTGGAGTTGCCAGCTGGAAGGAAATGCATTGGCAGCGAATGGGTGATCAAGAAGAAGACAAATGCAGAAGGAAAGGTGGAGAGATACAAAGCTTGGTTGGTAGAAAAAGGTTATTGCCAGGTGATGGGAATTGATTTTGGTGATATTTTTTCTCCTGTTGCCAAGGTAACTTCTATTAGATTATTTTTATCTGTTGCTGCTACTTTTGATTTTGAGGTAGAACAGATGGATGTGAAGACAAAATTTCTTCACAAGGATCTAGAAGAGGAGATCTACATGGAGAAACTGGAAGGCTTTGTGGTGAAGGGTAAGAAATAACTGGTATGCAAGCTAAATAAGTCTATTTATGGGTTAAAACAGTCACCATGGATGTGGTATCATAAATTTGATACATTTATACGGGGACTTGGCTTCACCAGAAGAAAAGTAGAACTGTGTGTATTTTACATTAATTGGTGACCATGTTATTTATCTAGTCTTGTATGTGGATGATATGTTGCTGGTTGGAAATGAAAAAGAAATTATCTAGGATTTGAAGACCTAATTGTCCTCCAAATTCGACATGAAAGATATTGGTGTTGCAAACTATATTTTGTGCATGGAAATTAAAAGAGATCAGGAAAAGAGGAAGCTTTGGTTAAACCAGAGGAAGTATGTCGAGGCAATACTGCAAAGGTTTAATATGTAGGAGAGTAAGCCAGTGAAGGTTCCTATTCCTGTAGGTGTGAAGTTATCTACTGAACAGTGTCCCAAGATAGAAGAAGAGGAAGAGGACATGTCCCATGTTCCATATTCAAGTGTAGTCGGTAGCCTGATGTATGCAATGGTCTATACTAGACCAAACATTGCACATGTAGTGGGAGTATTGAGCAGGTTTAGGTCAAAACCAGGGAAGGAGCACTGGACAATAGTGAAGTGGGTTTTCAGGTATTTCCGTGGCATTAGTGATTATGGTTGTGTTACCAAGGAAGCATAGGATTCAACAGAGTGTTGGATATTCATGGCTTTGTTGATGCGGACTGGGATGGAGATTTGGATCAAAGAAGATCTACAAGTGGGTATGTGTTTAACCTATTTGGAGGTGTAGTGAGTTGGATGAGTAAGAAATAAGATGTAGTGGCACTATCAAGTACATAGTCAGAATACATGGCAGCCACTCATGCGAATAAGGAAGCAGTTTGGTTGCAAAGATTGTGTTCAAGTATGGGGCTAGTACAGGGAGCTATAAGGATAGACTGTGACAACCAAAGTGCAATGTTCTTGGCAAAGAACCCTTCTTATCATTCAAAGACAAAGCACATTCATGTTCAGTATTACTTTGTGAGGAATGTGATAGGAAACAAAAGGTGTTGCTGGTAAAGGTGGACACTTTGACGAATAATGTAGATGCATTGAAAAAATTGTGAGCTTTGAGAAGTTCTCTTGGTGTAGTGAAACAATGTGCATTGTAGGGTTGGATAAATGACTAATCTCTCCTGTGGCCCTCTATGGAAAGAAAACAACAAGTGGGACAATGTTGGGTTGTGTTATATTCTTTCCATGACTATCCTGCGTAGTTAACTCGGGGGTTAGAGGGTTGGTGGAGCCCCCTTCGTTGCGCTGATTGCGCAACAAGGGGTCACAAGGGGGGTCACATCCCCCCTATCCAATGGGTTTGAGGGGGGTAGGTAGCCCCCCTCTACGGGGTCCCCAGGGAAATTTTTTTTGGACCCTATATGAGGTTGGGCAGACCTACCTATGGTTTTGTGCATGTTTTTCGCACATGGTTTTGGACAAGATGGTT
Source organism: Pinus tabuliformis (assembly GCA_031772625.1). Classification (NCBI taxonomy): domain Eukaryota; kingdom Viridiplantae; phylum Streptophyta; class Pinopsida; order Pinales; family Pinaceae; genus Pinus; species Pinus tabuliformis. Next base: position 85,658,231 of record CM062811.1, on the reverse strand, counting down.
TTCGATCCATGGTTTTGGATGAAATGGTTTTCGGTCCATGGTATTGGATGCTTCAACATGTATAAATATGTATTATAACATTGAAAGGAACATAATGAAAAATCAATCTGGTAGTCCTGGCTTTGGGATCCATGGGAATATCTCTGTGTATATGTGTTTTATGTGTTATGCTCTTGCATTATTTATTTTCTGTGTTTTAGAATTTGTATGCATGTAATTTCTGTACTGGGTTAGAACCTACAAGTCTAACACCTCCGGAGGTATTACTCAATTCTCATTTATTCTTGGTTTTCACACATGCTTGATTGTAAGGTGTAGCATTTTCCAAGCTCTTGGTCAATTGACACACATTCCAAGCCAAGGAATCATATTTGTTTCGATTAGGGTTGAGGGGTATACTGGTGCACAAGCAATATATTCGTCAGAGTCTTAGTTTCATCTCTGGAGTTGCTTCACTGCCAGCAAGCCTAGACAATACCCCAACGGAGTCATGCAACAACACAAGCATCACTCCGCTGTCAATGAGCATCGTCAGTACCCTGACAGGGTTACCTGCATCACCTCTCTCTGCATGAAGCCTTTATCTTCTTTCACCTTATTCATGTTTCATTTTGAAATTTTTCACTTTTCATTTTTTCATTTTTCATTACTGTGCATAGCACTTATTCATTTTGGAGGTGGAAGGGAGATCCCCACTTATTGAGAGAAGAAGAGGTTTTCCTTCAGAGAAGTAGTTTATTATATACCTCTGATGTGCCTGTTAAGGTTTTCCCCTCACCTTACTCTACTTGATTTTTTTGCCAAGGGTTAACCAAAAAACAACCGACTAGATTAGGTGATACTAGTTAGCACGCAAGCAATGTGTTTTCACCAAGGTTCACTTCGAACAATACATATTTTCCATTGATGTATCATGGAATAAAAGTAACAATTTGTTCACATAGAGGTAGGATGACAGATAACCAGGTAGTGATAGATGCACAAGGCTTCTTGTACTTTACCCAACTTGTTTCAAGAGTCACAAATGGTTCCATGTTAAACTAACCTAAGAGAAAAAACAAGCAAACAAATAAAAAAGAAAAGTAGAAGCAGAAGTAAATGTGAAAGTGAAGTGAGTATTAAGAAAAGCATGCAAACAAACAAACATGAAAAATAAGAAAGCAAACAGGAATGCAAGAAAACCAATTTAAAGAAAAAACTACTCCTACTCCTATGATATTGGTGCATGGACCTGATCACGTGAAGTGATATTTCTAATGTAGCAAATGTTGTATTGGTTTACCCGTGTTAGTGAAGGCTTGCCAGCGAGCAACCCGGTTGTGCGAGCCAATGAACAAGAAAGATATAATAATGAAGACAAACATGCTTTAAGCTTAAAAGTGTCCACAGGACATAAGTGAGTGCTAGTGCATGACATGTAGTCCATGGACTTATCCCGGTGTTGTGTGACACTGTGTGCAGCTGTGAAGCATACACATACTCTTGACTATGACATGAAAGAAAATGAAAGAAACAAAGACAAATTGTGTCATGCACGTGAGCTTGCAATGTAAGATTCCTCCAATGCATAAGCGATGGGATTGTGCAGTTCGAGTGGAGGAAGCATGATATGTATGTGAGGTTGATATTCAATGCATAGAAATGAGTGATGAGGGGCCTCAGGTGATTCAACAATTTCTTGATCAGAAGAGAAATCAACATTAGGATGGTGAGGTCCTAACATAGCCATCAGCTTGGGTTGAAGTGCTTTGATAGTCTGGGGTGTTTTGACTTCTTCGTGAGATAGATCATGATAAACATGCAGCTTCAAAAAATCAACTATGATAGAATCATGATCGTGATCGAATATGGGAGTAGATGGATCATGATAGCTATGATTAGTAAAATCAATGATTTCATCAGCATCCTCATGATCTAATAAATAAAACAGAGGGGTAGATGAAAAGTAGACAAATTCATCTTCCACATTTCTGGAAAAGGAAGATGAAAGGTCAAGTGGATTTTTAATGAATAATTTATCCTCTCTATTGTCAGATGATGGACTGAAATTTGGTGTGTCCTGCGAGTGGTCAACAATGGGTAGATCCATAGATGAATATACACATGAAAAATTATGGATGGTAGGTTCACCAAAGATGTCAGGAAATAACACAGGGGACTTGGACATAAGGGATTCATCCTTTGCCGATTATTGAGCTCAAGCTCCCAGTCATACTGTTCATGAATGAAAATGCATGTTGGTTGTGCAACACCAACTCTGTCAATGTCTTAATCTACGTTCACAATAAGTGTAGAGTCCAGAATGGAAGAACACAAAATAATATCATCCATACGAGCATTCAAGTATGAATATGGAGGCTATTGTACATAACGCGTATGACAACTTGATGGACTCATAACCAAATTTGTGTGAAAATTAAGCGAAGTAATGTTGGGAGGATGTGACAATTGAAGGAATATGTGTGCCTGATCTCCCACATCACTCTGAAGTGGTGGAGCTATTTGATGAAGGGACGGTGCACAGTCAGTTGTGACAGTGACCGTGTCTGTTTGTGATTGTGTAGCTCCATCACTGAAGTATGTTGGGTGAGGCTTGGGCTCAAACGTCCTCTTGAGGTGGACAGATTTGTGAAGATAGTGCTCAAATCTATCCCAAAGATAAGGAAATTTCATCTGGCTCTACAGAGGTTGAAACTGCAAATAATGGAAGCACTACCAAAAATACATAGGCGATTCATGCAGAGCCTTCTGTTGTTGTAACAATTTGTGGTCAAGATGTTCTGGATGAAAATGATGGAAAGTATATTCAATGAGATCATATAATTTCTGAAGTGAGCGCACGTTGTTAGCTGGTAGGCTGCATAGCCACCAATGTGGGGATTCGTGAAGTGTTTATGCAATAAGAAGTTTGGCCTGTTCGTCAGAACATCCATCTTCCTCGTCAAGCATAGCAAGGAAGGCATGCAAGAACACAGGCCATTCCATTTCGCCTTCACCATCATATGTGTATTTAGTAAAGAGATTAAAAAATTCCTTCATGATGTGGACAGGCTCGGCATGCGAGAAACATCATGGGGGTTGAGAGTGCAAGAATCCATGATAGATGTGCAAAGGTTCAAAACAGGATGAGAGGACACAACTTACAATCTAGCCCTCCTTCTCGCACCAGAAACATTGACAGTGTTGGACCAGCCAACATGTTAGGGGATCTCCCCAGTAAGAAGTCCCAATTAGACCTTAGACAATTTTGTGTAGGAGTCCCAACAGTGGGTCGTACGGCATCACCTTGACCGCAGTTTCACACAGAGGAAACTAAGATGTCCCTGTTGGTAGCAAGGGTGTGACATACACATTATGTCATGGAAGGTGCATAAGGGGTTCTAACACATGGAGGGTGAGGTGAGTGTGCCCCTTGGAAACCTGTGATAGCATGGAGTTCAGAAGGGAACACACGAGCAAAGATGAATCACAACATGGAAGGAAAGTGAGATATCAATCCAAAGTGATGGTTAAACCAACAACACATTTCAGAAAGATTCATACATACATATACATAAAATAGCTACACATGCATGTGTAAGAAAATAGATACATATATCATTTCGACTAAACAAGATATATGAAATACAATACGACATATGCATGAAAGGTGTTGGGCCCATTATATTAAGAGGTGTAAGTTACAATCATACAATACATCCATGTCCAACCATTAGTTTTACAGCAGAATGTTACAGTCACTGCTGCCTACTCCTCCAAAGAGATATACTAGCTCTGTGCAGTGGAGGAGCCAAGGCTCATTACAGTAATATCCAAGCTTTCTCTAAGATACTCCTATCGGAAGCTTGGCTCACCAAAATCTTATACAATGACTTATGAGGGACTATATATCACAAAGGGTGGGGTGGCCTTTGACATTACCCTTTGTCATAGTTCAAATACCGTCATGACTCTTCATCTACTCTATGACTATTACATCCAACTATCAACACTTGAACTTATACTTGACAAGATGTTATATTACAATGAACATATACCCATGCGAGACAAAATGGCTTGAGAAATCCATGCAAGACATCACTACAATGTGGACAACTGTTGGAAGACAAACTCTTCGACATCCTCATGTTGGCTGACAGTAGCAAACTAATGCTAAGATCGGTAGTTAGAGATGGTGTCCATGTACTCTAAGGTGACATCTTTCAAGAAATGAACTCTTGCCTCCATAGCATTCGGGTACACAACTCGGGTTCCTTTGTCCAACTCGTCTGATAACATGTGCATCATTTTCTTGAGTGTGTCCAAAACAGAAACATACTTTTGAATGGTTTCCTTACTGATCAACACGTCTGGGCTCATGGTTATGTGCATCAACTAATCAAACTACGAGTCAATCTCTACTCAAACCCGTGCCTTTGTCTTCAACTAGGCGAGTTTCCCAATAGATGGGATCGCATGTGCATGCATGATAAAATGCATACTCTTGAATACCCGTGCATGGGAATCGAACGGACTAGTGATGAGTTGTGGGAGATCTTCATAGTTCCAAATCTAACTCTGGATGCTTACCTTCAGCTTGACTGCTTTGGGCTTCATCATCTTATGCAAGTGTAGTGGGGCTCCCTTCTATCTCATTGTCCATGTTTGCATGTAATGAATAGAAACATGCATGTTCAACAAGATACATGCTCTCCTTACACATCACTGTTGCCAACTCTTGAGATGGAAAACTACCTTATGCATGGTACCAAACATGGAACACAATAATTCCATGGTTGTGTCAAGGGAAAATACATCATCTAATATTTCCTTATTCAATTCTGCTTGGGCGGATGTTGTAACCAATTATCCTCCTTGCTTGGTCATTTGTAGCTCATTTTCCATTTGCTCATTCTTAGCTATTAGGAAGCGAACACTCGAGCTAGTGGCTTTGACATATACTATGGTACCATCAACTAATGTTGTTAGATGTTCGCACACGTCAGATATGATCACTCATTCCTAAAACTGTGCATGAAATGTATGATCCTCCGGGTTCAACACACTACGATATTGCACAACTCTATGTTGAGACTGGTTGAATGACATGTTGTGCATATCTCCTTCTGGCTGATCTCCAAGGATCTTAGTTTCTCCTTGGTTTCTTGGGACTTGCTCCTCTTTTCGATGTGGTGAAGTTAGTGGGTCGACCTCTTAGTGGTGAGGCATTAGGTCGATATCATGCTCTAACACCTATTACCCCATATTTGTATGCATTTGTTCAAGTGCTTTCTCTATCTCCTGAGTGAAGTCCTGGTCCTGCAATGGTTCACCTTGTTTGCCTAATGCGAGCTATTATGGTGAGTCTACTACCTATACTGGCATAGTTTCATCTGTGTATATAAGTTGCACCCCCTCTTGTACGTGTTCCTCCTGTGCTTCCTTATCATGTCTACGCAGCTCCTGTCCCTTCCAAAGTTTCTCATTCAACTCATGCAACTCCTTTTATGTTTCCTCCATTCTTTGTTTCCATCTCTTCCTTTGCATGTTTCTCTTTTCATGCTATTTCCTCTTTTCCTCTATTGCCAAATTTTCTTTCTGCACAAGTAGGTCTCGCCAGAGCTTGCATCTTTTCTCTTCCTCCATGTTGTTGATAATATTCCTCTTGCCCTTGTCGTGCACTAGTATGTTTACCTCTTCTGCTGCTACTTCTTGTGCTCTTCGAGATGCTACTTTGCTACCCATTCCACAGTGAGGCCGATCGGTTCATTGAATCTGGAGAAGCTGTAACAATATCTCCATGGGCTTTCCTTCACCCAATGACATGCCCCATGGATCGAGTTAAAATTTACTCTCTTATAGTGGTCTTTCACAAGAAAATGTGGGTCATATGGATTGTAACTTTGGGCATCCAATGGATATTTCTTCATCTCCTCTACTTCGACATCCACATGCTTGAAACTCTGTATCTCGTCTAGCTTGATTTATAATGGAAGAGCATGCCAAGGTTCCTTCTTCTTCCGGTATAGCCTAGCTTACAGTCCTTTTGAGATGTGATATGATACTTCCTGTATGATGAATTTTTCCAAGGAAAAATTTGGTAGAACATGCAGAGGCTTCTCCACATTGTACATCCATATGAAGGTACCAGATGGTGAGGCATAAAAATAAGCTATGTTGATCAGTGCCTCCATTGTTGCCTTTGACATGCACGGTGGATCTTGTTCAAATATCATCTTGTAAACCGAGGTGAAAAAATGATCAGATAGATGTGTCATAACTCCTTTCAAGCTACATTCAGACAACATCTTACAATAAGGGTTCACAGAGGTCTCCGTTGATATGCATGCCCACTTCAAGCTCGGGAACTCTTGACAAGCATAGATTGCATTCAAGATGTAGGTAGACATGTATAAGTACCTTTGGGAGGCCGTCGAGCCATTGGTACCTATTCCTTCAGCTAATGAGCCAACAAGTCAGACCGGTTTCATGCTATGCCTTCTCTGGCCAGTTGTTCCAACGCGCTCACTCAACTCTATGGGAAGGTTATCATGCCTTCTTGGCCATACATACAACATGAAAAAATGACCAACTATTGATACTCCTTCTGTAGTATGTTCATCTTGTAGACCTGGTTCGGTGTCATCCCGAATTTAGCCAGCTGCTTCACCCAGTTCTTCAAGATATCTCTAGAGCTAGCATTGCTGCTAGGTATGCTGAAGGAAGTCTCCATGGTGATCATGGGCTTCAGCATATGATACATCTCATCATAATCATGTGCCCTGATGGTAGAAATCTCAGTCCCACTGACATTTCTCAATGTCATCATCTCTAGATCAATGTACGAGATGATCCAATGTATCATGTCCGCGCATGGGAGCACGGGATACCTGCATACAATCTAGTACAAGATGGACTTGTGGATGTTCACATAGACTTGGAGGTATTCGAGGTATTCCCCAAATGTGCCTAAAAATGCATCATTGACCTCTTTCCATTTCAATTTGATGTCCTTGTCTACAATGAGGTTGTTGTATTCATAGATTGGTAGGCTTGTAGACACTCACTCAACTGTTGCTTTAGTTTCACTTCTTTCAGTGTCCTTTGATCATGCTCTCTTGGAGGCCATTGATCCTGAATTACTAAGAGGCAAAAAAATACCTGCTATATTTGGAGACATAGCGGCATGCATGGCAAGAAATCTATCAGCTAAAACCAAAGAAAACTAAGGAATTACATGAAACATACCAGGGATTGACTGGAAAGGATTGCACAATTTTTCTTTGGAGGATGGGAGACTAGCTGCCAGAAATGTGCAAAAGGTAGTATGGGCTGTCTGGGAGGCTGGTTAGCTGTCAAAATTTCGTAATGCACAATTTCAGCTGGAAATGGTTGTAGGCCCAATGACTGCATTGTACACATTTATGGGCCAACAGTCATTGTCCCTCAGAATTGCACGATGCAAGAATAAAGGATAGTCACTGAGAAAGAATGCACATTTTTTGAGAGGAAGACAAAGCCTTCCCTCTTAGGATTGCACAATTTTGTCTTGGTGAGGTAGAGTCCAGGACAAGGCTGCCCAAACCCACTGATGGGCAACTGAAAGAAATTGTTAATGTTAATGCATGGCAATACTTAGTGTAAGCAGGAGTGAATGATCATGCATGCAAATAAAAAATGAAAGATTTAGAAAACAAAGCAACACACATGTGGGTGGAATGAGTCGAAGAATCAGTGACCATTTGCACAAAAGAGTTTCAGCATGTGGCAATAATGAGATGCTAATGAAAACTGGAATGGTGCTAATACAAGCTAGTATGCATGTAAACGACAACAAGCTTTCACAGAAATCAAGCAAACAACACTAACACAAGCCAAAACATAAAAAACAATGAAGATGCTGCAAAAGATGAGTTGAGAGGAATTACCCGCGAATAGCTACGATGGATGTGTCGAAGACTCCTGGATGTGTTGTGGGATGCTTGAGGGCCAAGATTGATGTGAATAAGTGAGCTCTGAAGCATCAAATAAATAAGTTTGAGGTTCATGACATGAATTCCACAAATATAGGAAAAAGTGACAATTGTAGGAAAGGTTCTAAAATGATCTTTGCATGTAGCCTCCAGCTTCTAAAAATAACTCCCTAAAATCTAGGGATGTTTCTTGCATGTTTCTCTTGATATTCCGGGAAAAGGAATCCCATGCATGCAAGTAAATTTTTCTGGGTCCTGGATGGAACTAGTCAACTCAATGGAACATGCAACAACCTTCTCAACTAAGGGGAAAATTTGTGCATTCCTTGGAGGGAGTTGGGTTGTTTGTGCATAAGGATTGCATAATTTTTGGGTTGAGCAGCTGACTACTGCCAATACTTGCCCAATTTTTGGATTGAGCAGCCCTGCTAGGAGGTATTACACAGTTTGTGCAGTGAAGGGTGATAGGCAGATTTGTGTAATTTTGGAGCCCAGTAGGCTGCCTAATAAGATTGCACAATTTCTAGAGTGAAGGTTGGTTCCCCTCTAGAATTGTGCAATTTCTTGAGGGAGTTGCTAAGCCTATAGTTGGACCATGTCCGAAGATACATCCTATGATGGAATGCAACAAGCCATAATGCATAGGCTAAAAATCTGCTAGAAAATCGCTGAAGCTTGTGTACTTAACAAGCCAAGACATGCTACTAAGGAAGGTTGGTAGGGAGGCTCCAAAACGAAGCCAAGGAAAAATTTTGGATAGTGGTTGTAGCCGCTACAACACATGTCTAATAAGATGATCATGAATCATGATTATTTTATGTTAATGTTTATTTGTACATATGTATGTATGTATGAAGTTGACTGACAAGATAATTATTATTTTATGATGCATGTATGTGTACATGTATCTATGTCACTATCTGATAGGGTCATCAGGAATCATTCATGTGGAGGAATGATTTCTTACAAAGGAAAATGACATGAATAGGTTCCTGGTCTATGAGGAATCAAGTGGGAAGAGTATGTTGAAGAATCTAGGGAAATTAGCTTTGGTATGATTCTTCATGACTTGATAACAATTTGTGGAGTCTTTTCACTTCTCTTGTTAGCTTAATCTTCTTCTTATTATTAATGCATCTATGTGTACTTCATCAAGATGGTATAAAAAACATAAGAACAAGTCAAGTCCTTCCTCCTTTTTACACTTCGTTCCTTGGCACTTCCTTCTTATAGCACCTCGTTTTTCGGCACTTTTTCCTTCTTCCAACCATTTTTAGATCTTGTTGCACTTTCTCTAGAAGAGATACCTTTGATGAGACCCTTTCCTTATGATGATCCCTTCTCTTAAACAACCAACCAAGTTGTATAACTATAATGGGAGGGTTGTTAAGATAGTAGAGATAACCTCCTTCTCCTCGCACATGTGACTGTAATAGGGTTTAGAATAGACCTATTACCTTCAGTTTTCTTCCTTTCTACTTCACTTGAGTGGGCGACCCTTTTGGCTTATGTCTCTAGCCCAAATGAAGAGATATGTTTGGTTTTGAGTCTACGATATTATGACTGCAGGAAGCCTTCTTCTTCCTCACATGTGCGACTGTATTTTCTCTAGAAAATAGCCTCAAGCCTTCACTTATGCTTCCCTTTACTTCATTTCACTAAATTATCCTTGACTTCATCATTTTTCATTATCTTATGATCTCCTTCACTTCGATGATTTCAGAGCTATATGAGTGTGTTATAGTGGAGTAGAAAAAACTTTATATATAGAGGACTTCCCTTCCTTTAAGGTTGAATAGAAGGCCAACTTGAGGACTGTTTGTAGGGAAAATTGCTATCTTAGTTCGGATGGCTTCGTTGTTGGTGTCACATTCTTGGAGGATACTCTTTGATGGTGCCTTTGCTTTGGAGGAGACTTTATTTTTCTTGGAGGAGTGTTCTTTGAGTTATATACAAACATATACATGATGCAACATGCCCTTAAGGTCTTCAACATTTTCTTTTGACTATTTGACTCACCTATACACTTTAACTTGTGATGGACCTATTTCAATGAACAAGAAAGTCATTGACATATATTATAAAAATAGTAATTTTTTTCTTGAATAAATACAAATACTAGAAGTACATTTATGAAGACCCAACCTAGTTACATTTCCTTCGACATTCCCTCCTAACTAGGGAGGTATTCATACACCATTACAAGGTGTTTGGCTATGTTTTAATCTTGAATAATTTACGTAAGAGAATCCAGAATTGCAATTGATATGTTATAGCATCATATGAATCAACATTTTCATAGTGCAAGGCCTTGACTAACAACTCCATATTTTCATGAGACAATGACCTACAATGATGGGGAGACTGATGATTTATAAACACCTTCATCATTGCCTCTCAGGGCACATACCCACTCAGGTGCTCTCTGAGTATGGCCTTCTAGGACTATTCTTACATTGGGTTCCCAACCCTCAAAAAATATTGGCCCTCTTGCCTACTCTTGTCTTGGATTCCATACACATCCTCAAATCATATCAGATGCCAAATGATAGCCTAATCCTCCCATTATTTATTCAACGTGAAGATAAGCATGTTATATCTATATTGTGTCTACATTTCCATTCATGGCATTCATCTACACTTACAATTGTTAGACCTAGTCTAGTTTATGACACATTAAATGGGAAAGCACAATTGTGACTCCTTTGTAATCAGGGGTGATCCAAAACTCCCCCTTGATTTGGGACTTTCCAGATCTCCCTCTTAACTAGGGACTCTTTCATTCACCAAGAAATTCTTTGTCGTGGGTTGTTCAACCGCTTGATCTCCTTCCTTTCTTCTATGTCACGAAGACTTTGTTTGAACTTCTTCTAGGTAGGCCACCATCCATCAATCACTTTCCTTCTTGATTTTTCATGTCATTTCTTCCTTCATGGAAGGTGGCTTTCTTGTCATACATCAAGTTTTCTTGTCATCTGGCTACTCCTTTGTTAGTTTTCCATGCTTCAGAATACTCTTCTCATGGATGTTTCATTATACTCTCTTGATTACATTCTTTGACTTGGTAGCCTTTTGTGAATTCATCCTAATATTTCTTCAACATTTCTTTGCTTCCGCTTAATGGCTTCTTCATCATGACATACTTTGTAGAGTAGAGTCAGTGATCTATACCTTTCATATCTGCAAGGCCTTCATAGCTGTCAAAGGGTCCTTCCTTCCTTTGTCAGAGTTACCCTTCCTTCCTTCGGGAGATATATTCAAAGTATCTTGTCAGATAGTGATTCTTAGTGATCACAATGTTCTTCACATGCTTGATCTGTTTCTTCATTTGATTCCTCTTCAATATATTGGCCAACCACCTTCTGCTCCTTGTGAGAGCACTTCTTTGTTGCTTTCTTTATGGACTAGTCAACATTTATTTTTCCCTCTTAGTCAGCAATCTTATACTCATTATGTGAGCATATCCTTTTTTTGACCTTCATTGCATTGTAGTACATTCCTTTGAGCATGTCCTTGATGAAATGGGTTCTTTCAAATTTGATCATGTTATAGAACTATTCCCATGATTCAATAATATACATATGCTAACATGACTAAAATTTGAGACATACATACCTCATCTTGACTATCCGTTGATCATCTTGACTTTATTTGATTGTTCATGGTGTTTCCCTTCTTGCTTTATCTTAGCTTTCCTGTAGATCATCCTTTCCTTGAATCGTATGAATGGGGCTTCACAATGAGATATTTGATTCTTATTCATGAATCTTCTTTTGAAGATTCCATCATAGGATCTTGAAGACCCTTACATTGCAAATGTTTCTTTCCTTTTGATGATGGAGGTCTTCTAAGATTCTTATTCATGATCAATTTTCATTCATAGTGGATGAGGTCCTATCCCAGGTATCCTCCTTATACATGAATATCTTGAGCTATGTCGATCATGCTCCTATATTCTAGAATATATTTCTAACCATGCATTTTTTGTTATTTATAAATTCTCTTTCTGCATGAGTATCTATAACTCTGTGTACTTCATGTTTCTATATTCTAGAAGATGTTCATAGCTATACAATTTTATTCTATTCCTACACGCTCCTATCCTACTCAAAATTTTGAAAGAAGACTTGAAGTAAAGAGTTTGACTTAGTCATAGTAGAGATATGGAGGAGCTTCCTTCTTTTGCTAAGTTTCTTCTTCTTTCCCCTCTTGAGTCATGTGAGCTGCTTCCCTCTTTATTTGGTTGTTGTTGTCCTTCTTAAGCATAGGACAATTCCTTTTGTAGTGTCCATATTATTGGCATCCATAGCACTAGATTTTGGAGATGTATTTCTTGTTTTTTCTTCATGGACCAAATTTGCAAAATTTTCCCTTTCTCTTCGCCATGGTACTAAATGCTTTATCCTTTCATCCCACATCTTCCTTTGCTTTAAGTCTGGTTTCCTCTGTCTTACATAGAGACCACATTCCACTGAGTGCGGTTGCTTCCTTCTTGGCTTATATGCTTGATGTGAAGTTGCCCCAATCCTCAGGTAGAGCATTGAGTACTATAATTTTCATTTCTATGTTAGACATGACTTCCCCAAGATCTTGAAGTTGATCCCTCATCTCAGAAATATTCATGAAGTAGGGAACTAATCCTTCCTTGGATATTTTCATCTTGTATAATTCATTTCTTAGAGATATCACTTCTCTAATTGTGGATACCAAGAGTAGCTCTATTAGCTTATCATAAATTTCTTTTGATGTTTAAAATTTAGACACATAAGGAATGAGGGATTCCTTGATAGATTTTAGTAGAATTCTTCGAGCTCTTGTCTCGTCCTTATTCTAACTTGCTAAGGCTTGGGTTTGTTCCTTAGCAATGATAGTTATATTCTCGTTGACATGTTTTAGAATTTCATTCTCTTTTACAAGTAAATCAGTCCTCTTCTTCCATGCAAGAAATTTTTTGGTACTTACCAATTTGTTGCTTTCCTTGAAAAAAGACATTGATGTATATTTAGAAGGGGACATATACTTGCTTGATAGATTTTTTAAATATAGTGGATTTTCTTTCTCCTTTAAGACTTTATGGCTGGCCTTCCTAGGATATTTATGTTTTTCAAGTTATCTATCCAAGTGGACTTGCATTGATGATGATATTTTCTTCTTGACTCGTAGATGATGTAGGTCCTCTTTGATTTTCTCTACTTTGTAGGTGCATTTATGTAAGGCTCTTCTTCTTTCTTTATAGTCCTCCTTGATGAATTATAGATGGTAGGCCTTCTTTTCCTTGAGCACATTTGGCTTGAAGCTTCAACCTTGTAGATTTCTTTCCTTGATGGGTGTCCTTGAGTTTCCATTTCATTGATGTGGCACCTTATCTCTTATACCATGTAGAAGAATCTAGGGAAATTAGGCTTAGTATGGTTCTTCTTCACCTAATAACAATTTGTGGATTCTTTTCACTTTTCTTGTTATCTTAATATTCTTCTTCTGATTAATGCATGTGTGTGTACTTCATCAAACTACTACAAAAAACATAATAACAAGAGCACAAGATGTTCACTCTTTTCCAGGGCCAAAACCTGTCTTCTCTTCAGAAGAAACCACTTTAGTAAGTTTCTCTTATTGAAGCTTCTTATTGATCAATGCCAAACCATAGACCCTTGAATAGAATTTCCTCCAAACACAATTTAATTCCTTACTCCTTTCTGCACTTTGTTCCCTCACACATCTTTCTTCTAGCACTTTATTTTTCGGCACTTTTTCCTTCTTCCAACCATTGTTAGATCTTGTTGCACTTGCTCTAGAAGAGATACCTTTGATGAGAACCTTTCCTTATGATGATCCCTTCCTTCTCTTAAACAACCAACGAACATGTATAACTATACTGGGAGGGTTTTTATGATAGGAGAGATATCCTCCTTGTCCTCACACATATGATTGTAATAGGCTTTAGAACAACCATATTACCATCGCTTTTATTCCTTTCTACTTTTCTTGAGTGGGAGACCCTTTAAGCATATGTATCTAGCCCAAATGATGAGATATGTTTGGATGTGAGTCTCTATTTTTATGGATGCAGGTAGCCTTCTTCTTCCTTTCATGTGTGACTATATTTTCTCTAGAAACTAGCATCCAACCTTCACTTATGCTTCCCTTTACATTGTTGCACTAGAGGATCCTTTACTTCATCCTTTTTCATTATTGTCTTATCCTCTTCACTTCGTTGATTTCAGAGCTATATGAGTGCATTATAGTGGAGTGGACAACCTATAAATAGAGACTATTGTCCCCCCTTTTATGCCGACTAGAAGGCCAAGTTGAGGAATGTTTGTACGCCGACTTGCTATCTTACTTCGGATGGCTTCATTGGTGGTGTCACATGCTTGGAGGAGACTCTTTGATGGTGCATTTTCTTTGGAGGAGACTTGAATTTTCTTGGAGGAGTGTTCTTTGACTTCTATACAAACATATACATGATGGAACATGCCCTCAAGGTCTTCAACATTTTATTTTGACTAGTTGACTCACCTATAACACTTTAACTTGTGCTAGACCCATTTGAATGAGCAAGAAACTCATTGACATGTATTATAAAAATAATATTTATTTTCTTGAATAAATACAAATATCAAAAATACATTTATCAAGATCAAACGTAGTTACATTTCCTTCAACAAAGTAGTCATGACAAACATATGAGGTTAGTATCATGTGAGTATTAATTTATATTGTATGCTTGTATTATGCCTATGCTTATGTTTTGGACAAGTTATACCAAAGGATACATCATAAATGTTAAAGAAGTATGGTCTGTGGCATGCTGGGAAAAGCATGAAGAATACACTGGAAGAAAGGTTGCTTCGTAAAGAGTCAATGGGGTTTTGGATGTGTGGTACAACTATTCTGCATATGTCATATATGTTGTACTTGTTGCACCTATGATGTCATGTGCATGCAGTGTGGTGTATATTTAGTGTGTGTACATGTTGATTATATAATGTTATGTACATGTTGTAGTACAGGTAGTGTTGTATGAATGTTGCAAATTCACTGTTGGGTATAAATGGTGCTATGTACATGTTGAATATGTGGTATTGTGTACATACTACACTGTGCGCATGACGAATATGCGGTGATGTAGGCATATGGTGTTGTGCACATGTTGGATATGTAGTGTTGTGCACATATGATGTTATGTACATGTTGGAAATGTAATGCTATGTACAAGTGGTGTTCAGTGCATGTTGTACATGTGGTTCTATGTACATATGGTGTGGTGTGCATGATTTTACAAGTGGTGTTGTGTGCATGTGGTGCTGTGTACATGTTGTGAAAATGGCATTGTGTGTGGGTGGTGTTGTGTAGATGTCTTGCATGTGGCACTATCTACATGTGGTGTCATGTACATGTCATGCATGTGGTACTGTGTACATGTGGTATTGTGTACGTGATGTACAATGGTGGAGTGTACATATAACATTGTGTGCACATTCTGCAAGTTTTGTCATGTACATGTGATGTTGTGCACACATTGTGCAGGTGGTGCTTGCTTACATGCGATTTATGATTTTGATCTATGATGGTTATGCTTTGACCTAACCTAATGTGAAGTTTTTATACATGATGATTTGGTCAAATATTCTAGTTTGACTTGTGACAGGAAATGAATAGAATTGCAAATGTATCTTGTTGACGAGCCACCAATGAGATATGATTTTAATTTATTTCAATTTATTTTAAATCTAATGGAAGTTATCTTCTTAGAATAGTAATGCATGAAAATGTTCAGTTAAACGGTTGAAATCAACTCCAAGAATTAACAACAACAATGAAAGAAATTGGAACACGCAACAGTATGTTTGTAGAGCACTTCATGAAAAGGGCCATTATGGGGCACTAGTAACCAATAGCGTCCATTGATTTCCATGAGAATGCTATGATCGGTATCATGGTTTTGAGGTAGGTATAGTCCTTTTTTTTTTGAATGTCTGATGCGAGGAAGCCTTGCCAAGGCATGGATCACCTGGGTTAGGTGATTCCGGGGAACTTGGAAGGTGACTCACTGCACGAAAGGGGTGACAAGATTTCCCGAGGGACTGTGTAGCATAGAAGGGAAGGTAACAGATATGTTTTTAATGGTCATTAGTGTTTCCATATAGAATTGGATTAACATTGGGAGTGCACCCTAGAAAAATGAGTGGGTAACTGTTCACTAAGATGACAAGTGCCGGGGGATTATAGCTTTGGACACTCAACGCAAATTTGACTTTGCAGTGGATTTTGGACTTCCTAGGAAGGAGGTGAATCCTAGTATTACATTGAGGATGGAGGTGTGAGTCTCTAGATTCCCTTGTTGCAGATGCAAGCATCATATCCTTCTATTTATTCATTGAGCAAATGTGCATATGTGTATGTGTGTGTATTATTGTAAATACCGTAATGAGTTGTGTTATAAAGCTCCACTATGCATTATGTTGTCATGTTGTCATGATGTCTTTCTCTTGAGAAGATCTTCCATTGTAAATACTGCATCGACATGTGTTATAAAGATCCACGAGCAGTATGTCCTCTTTTAGTAGGTTGCTAAGGTATATGTGTGATTGAACACCAAGGATAGTACTCCCCCAAAGGGAGGGTTCTGTAACAAACCTGGTGAAAATTCCATGTAAAAATATATTAATACCGCAGATGATGAGAAATGTATTCCAAGCTGAATGGTGGGCAAGATATCCCAGTGGGTGTTCATTTGGCTGCTTATGTCTAAGGGAATTGGAAAAGGAAAAGGCTAAGGCATTAAAGAGGTAAAAAGGTATTTTGGTACATTTAATTATGAAAATAATAGAAATTAGGAGAAAAGGAAGGTGAAAGGTCACAGGTTGCATGTGAGGAGGAAATTGAAGGAAAATAATGGACAATGAAGCAAATAGAGGCCTCATTGATAAAAAGGCTTATGAGGATCAATGGGCAAGGCTTGATCAATTTAGCTTTGGAGATATTTCATTGTTCTCTCTCTCTCTCATACTCTTGGATGCTTAGATTTTTCATGGAGCACTTTGGCATTAGAGCAAGAAAGGAAAATAAGGCAAGAGGAAGCAAGGATCAAGTAGGGAAAGGTAGGATCAAGTTGATACAATAGGGTTTATCGCAGGTATTAAATTGCATGTGTATTTTCCTTGCTAGATTTGGCATGCATGGTATTGCATGTGGTTCTTTTCTATCATGACATGGGTATTTCTAGGAGTAAAAGTGTTTTTTAGACCAACCTTGTCATTTTCGGATAGCCATGGCGTGATGAGGTTCTCATGGGTGGTTGAGCCAGATTTCCAGATGGATTCAAAGCTAAGTGAGGTGGATCTCTGAAATTATAGAACACATGGCCTAGCAACCCTAGAACTAGACTGAGGGTTGTGTTCAAATTTTGTGTTGCCTCATATGGCCTATGAATCCTTGTCAATGAATGGTAGGATATGCGGTAAAGACTAGAGGTAGTTTTCTCTTCATTGGGCTGATTAATCCTATGTTTGGGACATGCAGTAAAGCCTCAAGAGTGGGTCTTGACTTAGGGCTTAGTGATCCAGGTCTGGATTGCAGTAAAGATTGAGATACTAGGAGACAAGAAAATTCCTCAAGGTATAGGTGGAAAAATTCAGTAGCATCCATGCTTGTTTGGCCTAGTGATCGGGTGGAGATCATGGTAAATATAGTTCTGATGTGTTCACTATGTTGGCCTAGTAATTCAGGATGGATTATGGTAAAGCTTGGTTTCTATTGATGAGGGTGAGGTGGTTTAGCAACGATATGCCCTGGTTGAGTTCTTTTGGTTTGAGTCCCACATTCATGCTTGAAATATGGCATGGGGGTGAATGGATGAAGATATATTTGGCCCAGGAATTCTATGGTTAGGCGGAAGGTGGTAATCGCATCTCCAGTTGGTTCATTGCATTCATTGATGAGAAATTCATTCCCTTCATCTCCATTTGCAAATGTATTGATGTATATGTGGATTTTGATGGCTGATATGTTTATGGTACTTTTGTTTCTATTATGTTGGTTATATGTACATTTTGTGGCAGTAGCTATGTATGGCTCTCAACATGTTTTTACTTGTACATGAATGGATGATATGTCTATGACCTAATAGACGAATATGCATAAAGTGAAATAAGGGAACAATGGTTTATATCAATTCTCAAATAAGTATGAGATCCCTACATCTAATTCTGTTCTTTACACATATAGGTTACATGTCAATTATATGTTTAACAAAATGGTTTTCATAGCTAGTATGGGTCTGGTTAAGGTCTTGTTGAGTTCATTGCTTTTACTTCCATGTTTCCCTATACTTTACTTGATTACGAGCTTTCATTCCATTCTAGGCAATGGCCTGGGCTTTGGGCCTAAAAAGTAGCTTAAATCTGGGGGTTGTTGCCACAGAACTGGCAACTTTAGTCCATAGCTGCTGGAACCTATGAGAGTGACTTTAGGTCTCTAGTTGCTCCCTTACCCATAGCATGAGAGTGACTAGGGACTAAGGGATCTAGAACAATAGTGGGATGTAGGTACATATTGTCTAGGTGGTTGACTTGTCTCTTGAGGGTTCTCTTAATGATGTTGGATAACTGTATGTGATGTTCCAATGATTCCACGTCCTTAAGGTTACCTAGGAGGTTGAATCTGATCATAGTAGCCTCTCATCTCATGTTTAACCTAGTTGGCATGTTTACTTGGGTGGATGTGGGGGGAGGGTGTTACAGGGTTCTTCAATCCTCAAGATTCTAGAGTATTCCTTCAACCTTTAGTCAATCATTTCTCTCTGTAACTTCTTCCTAGAAAGCCTCTTGTGGAGGACTTTTTAACTGATCTCTCAATTCTTCCTCCCAACAAGCCTCTTCTCAACGATTCTTCACCTGGTTTCTCAATTATTCCTCCCTCGAAGCCTCTTCTCATGGATTTTTTTAGCTATTATATCAATTTTTCCTCCTTGCAAGCCTCTTCTCAAGGAATTTTTAGCTAGTAATTTTCTTCCCTTTTTAGTCCATTTCTATTTACAACTCTCTTCCTCCTGCATTTTCTTACCTTCCTCACTCATAGTCCATAGGTGAATAAGAAATTATCATCCCATTTTACTCTTCTAGAGTCTTCATATCTCCTTCATTTATGTCCCATAACTAGCAAAATTGTTCCTCCTTTTCCTAGGCTCCATGCGGCCCAATCATCTTGGACATCGTGGGCATGATAACTCTATTAATTTTTGTCCTATTTTATTGTTGTTTGAGGCCAGGGACATCTAGGCCAACCCTTGTATTTACAGTTATCTTTAATGCGTATTCAACTTATTCAATTTCTTCAACCAACCGAGGCTGATGTGTTTACATTTTTCTCATTTCCGCAAGTGATATCCATCTTCAGAAAAATAGAATCCATGTACCATCTCCTAGACTTTGTTTAATTGCAATTATTTAGAATTGGGGGATAATTTCACTATGGATGTTATAGTTCTATAGTGTAGGTGAAACTTCTTTACTTCCATTTTCCCACAAGAACCAAAAGAGTCCAATATAGGTTGTTGAAAGTGTTTTGATTTCGTTTAGGTAGATAAAACTTGCTTATCAAATTGGATAAATAATTAATGATTACTTAAAGATAGAATGTATTGAAGGTACGTATGACTTATTTTATTTTATTTTAATTTTTTTTAAAATAAAGGTGTTTAGTTTTTATTATATAAAAATTAAACATCTCAAAAAAATGGAATTTAGAACCGAGTAATTATATTATTTAAATTATGTAGATCTTTTTATAATAATTTACAATAATTTTTATTTGAAAAAACATAATGCAATACACCATGTACTATCAAAGCAAATAAAAAAAAGTTACACAAAATCACATTATTTTCTAAAACGAACATTCAAGTTCATTAAAGAGAGTGTCAAAATGCATGAGTATCAACTCGATGTAGAAAAACTAAACTTTCATTGGTAGTTTTATCTCCAAAATTCCATTGATATATTTCATTGAAACAAATCAGGTAATGGATTGTCACCACATATCTGTTAAAATTACTGAAATATATTCTCTTTTTTTTTTTATATTCAAGATCATTTGGTTAGGAATTATTATATAGAATGAGAGAAATAAAAAATAGAAAGAAAAACAAACACCATCCATAATACACATAAATATTTTTTATGGAAAATCCTTACCCAAGTAGAAGGTGAGGTTATTTATTTATTATTTATTTATTTTTCTATAATTTTGTTTTTATTTTTTTTATGTTATGGAAAACGATCAATTAAAAAGGTAGATGTACTCTATATGGAATTAATTGATACCTATGGGATTTATAGTTGCAATAGAAAAATAATTTCCATTAAAAGTTGGCCTTCCCAACTATGAAACAATATCAAATAATAAAAGATATAATCCCTACTCCTCCTAGGTTTTATTTTGTAAGATAGTGCAATAGCCAACTAGGGGTACTATTATAATATGTCAACCCTCAACTAGAGTGATAGTTTTTTAATATTTTAGAGTATTCTTCATAGTTGATAAGAAACTAACCAAATATTCGTAAGTAGTGAGGGATATGATGGAATTAGCTTATACCATGGTGGTCAAACATGATAGGTCACCTACGTATGAAGAAAACACCACTTACATATGCAATGGAATTTCATTGAGAGAACATACTATAATTTCAACAAATCCATTGAAAAAGTGAAAAGTACAATAGTGGTGGCCATAAAATAATTAAGTCACTGTAAAGGAAAGCTCTCTTAGGATCCAATACAACACTAGTTCCCAAATAACAATGGAATTTTTTTTTATATAAGCACCATCATGATAATTTCTACATTACCACATACATGTTAATCAATTAAAAGGACCATGAACTAGAAGTAGAACACCTTACAAATTACCCATAGCCATTTTCCACGTAGACTTGGTATGTATCTTAAATACGACCACGATTGGTATGTAATGGTACTTCCACTAGAAGAATATTGGAACATCTACAAAACATAAGTATTTTAATAATATCCTCATAACCTACTTATAATGCATATCCAATGGGTTATTACAAATGGAAATCCCATTAAGGGAGCCAAAATGAGATATGAAAATATAGAATGGGAAAACGTCCATTTGGAGGTGCCTAAAAAAAAACATGGCCAAGAACTACCTCTCATCTATTAATGAGTGTAAATAATGGAAAAATGAAATCCAATAACCTTAGAAATGAATTGATCCCAATGCTCATGTTAATTTGCATTATTCTATCCTTTTAACCTAGCCCCTAGAAAAGGGACAAATAAATAGGGGTATCCATATAGGAATATGAGAGATTAAAATGGGAAGCCATCTTATGGATCCACAAATAAATAATAATCCATTTGGGAGAATGTGTAAGAGATTATTTATGTGAGTTCTTCCCATGATGATCATTTCCTCATTATCATTCATATGTTAATTATTAAGTGGAAGGGGTTGAAAGCTACAAGCTAATCACCTTACAAATAACCTATATCAATTTTTCACACATGTATAATAAAAACTTTCTTTCCACCACTATACAATAGTCTTTCAATAATCACACTATCTTCATAATCCACCCAAGTTGAGAATCTATTGAAAAGTTACAAAAGAAAATCCATCTTAAGTAGCCAAAATTAGCCACAATTAGCCCCAAAACCTCTCTAATATAATGGAAGGAGATTTATTTATAGGTTCCTCAACAGGAAAACATAACTAACAACTACCTCTCATATATTACTAAGTCTAAATAGTGGTAAAATAAAATCAAAATAACCTTACAAATGATTTAAGACCCACACTCATGCAAACCTATCATATTTATTACATTTATATGAAAAAGACCTATTTCCTATGAAAATAAAGTTATTTAAAATACATTCTAGACTTTCAACCAAGTCACCACGAAAGGAAAAATAGTAATATAGGTCACCACAGACTAGTCAATACAATAAAAAGGATACCTCTCATATAGAGAACTAAAAAAAAAATAAGCATGTAAGAAGAGTGGAAAAATATTTGTTTATATTTGTTCCTCCCATTATGAGAGTTACCACATTACAACTAATATATTACTAAGTTGAAAAATAAAATTTGGCTACCCTACAAATTACCCATAACTTTTTTCCACATGGACCCAACAAATAACTTACTCACCACCATTATTAGCATGAAATGACTCTTTAATTTATCAAATAGTGACACATTTACATTTCATTAAAGTCTTTTAAGAAATACAGTAGCTTCATAACCCACATGTGATGTAAATATAATGAAATATTTCAACAGGAAATCCACATTAAGGGCACAATACAATCTGTAAACTTCTTAGGTAAAATGAAAAATGGCTTGTTTTCAAGTGCCTATGAAGCATGGAAAAAAACTGCCTCTCACTTTTTTCTATGTCTAAATGGTGTAAGAATAAAATAAAATCACCTTCTAAATGACTCAAGGCCTATTTCATGCTAACCTCTTAGGGAGCCACAACAAGCACAAAACCTCCAATAAGGATGATTTTTTTTTGTCTCTCTCCCATAATGAGCATGGCCGACAATATGATTCATATACTACTAGGTGTAGAAGGTAGTGATTCTAAATATTATTGCAATATATAGAACTTGTGGCCATTGTTTAGGCGGACCCAACAAACAACCCATTCACTACTACAATTTTCATGAATGATAGATTCAATGACAAAGTAATTATATCTCTAATATGTTGTAGCCATTAAGGAAGCACATTATACTCATAATGTACTTGAAAAGAAAATTTCATGAGAAATTGCAAAAGGTAAACCCTCTTAGAAAGTAAAAATGAGTCATGAACCTCCTAAGTGGAAAGGAAAAAAAAATCATTTATAGGTTCCTTTCTGAACGAGCATGGACAATAATGACCTCTCATTAAGTATTGTGTAAATGATGCAAAGTTGAAATATAGTCATCTTAAAAATGATTTAAAGTTGATAATAATTCCAACTCACCTCATTTATCAAAATTTTATGCGAAGAGTTCCTCATGCCTGAGAAAAAAATATTAATGAAAATACTTTCTATTCTTTAAACCATGTCACTAAAAAATGGACAAGCACAATATGTGTGGCCATAAAGTAGTTCAAAAATTAGAAAGGAAATCACTCTTAAGGAGACACAAAAAAATATACAAGTACAAGAAGAATGAATTTTTTTTTTTTTTTTTTTGGTGTATAAGTGTCTCATATGATAAGCATTTCGACATTACCACCGAAGTGTTACAAATTGGAAAGTTAGCAAAGTAATTATCATTCAAATTCCTATCTTAAGCCTTGTAAATAGATATATAGGTTGATATGCCTTCAAGCCATAACCATTAGAAAATTCCTATGTAGTAGATACAATATGAAATAAATAATTGTAAGAAGGCTTACTAGAATGTTCTAGCTACTTGAAATTTCCTAGAAGGATATATAGAAATGACAAAATTAAGTAGAAGCAAGGTAATGAGAAATATTTTTAAGCATATTGTAAATTAAGCTATGTTCATCTAGAGGTTCCCCTTCAATTAGAAAGTGAACGTTACTTTCATTAATAATGGTAATGTTAGTTATGGTATTTTAGTTCTCCTATAATTTCCTATTACTATTATGTTTTCTGATATTATCTCTAAACCTTGTTATAATATGTTATATCTTCTCTAAATATTCTACTTTGCAGTTAAGGGACACCACAAGTAGTATTAAAGTATATTCAAATGACAATGTTTTTAGAGAATATATTTAGGTTACAAAAGTGTCATGGAATCTACAAATAATATTATGGTGGGGAAGAATACATGCAAGAAATGCAAATGATTTCACTTTGTTGGACATTCATGTAACCCTGATTGGTACCCCTTGGAATCGTAATGCATTAATTATCATATGTATATGAAATTTATATTCCATATACCCTTTGGTATACTAAAATTTCCTTAGGTAACTCAAAACCACAATTACATCATTTAATTGATAATATTACTACTATAATGCACCATGAAAAACACTTAAGAATATTACTCACTGGTACCTAGGTATATAGGTACTAAAACTCATAATATTGTCAACCTCCTTAGTTAGTTCCATAAAATATTGGGTTGAGTACCATTGTTTGACCTTTCGTGTATATCAAAGAGATATAGCACTTAGAACTTCCTTTTCATCAAGTCCTTCGGAACTCCTACATCTACTATTATTCTAGAAAATTCCTAGGTAGATTGTGGTATTCAAAATTTTGGAATTTCTATTAGTCCTATAATCATTAGGCAAGAAAACATCTTTTATAGGAGTAGGTAAAAAAAAATATCAATCCTCCACACATCCTTATTTGGGACCTATCTAAATAAAATCCTTATTTTGAATTGATAATCATGGCACTGCACTCTAGTAAGTATTTTTGGTAGACAAACCCACATCACTGTGAAGCCCGTATCTCATATGAGCTAGGACATAGTGCTGGTCACGTTGGTACCACTCTGTAGGAACCCTTTTTGTGTAGTTGCATCTCGATAGCTATCAACCGAGGGGTGGATATCTCCAACAAAATATTTACTCTAGAAACTCAATGTGAGGATTTATAACATAAGATAGATCATAACCACTCCTATACTCAACAAAATATTAATGATATCTATGAAAAGCGAGCCAAACAAGCGTGACTACCAAATTAGATGTCCAAACTCATGGAAATGTAGAATCAAATACTTATTTCACAATCCTTAGGTTATAAATAATGGAAATATTCTTCCAAAAGGCAATGAGTTGAATTAGACAATTCCACTCCACTCGACTTGTTTTTTATCAAATGAATAACATGTAGAATAGACTTCATAAAGTTGTTATAAGCAAATTTGATGGGTGTAATTGCGCATTATGGGTTATTCAATTGTAATACTATTTCTCCCTACATATCATAACAAATAATGATGAAACTTCATGTGGGTGTATTATATTCAACTCTTAAATGTTGGTAATGATGGAAATGGCATGAAACCCCACAGAAATTATATTTCCTAGACAATGTTTTATAGAAACTTATGAATACTTAAGAAAAAAAGCATTATTTGGGATGGCTGACCAAGCTTAAACAATATGTAATGGTCAAATATTTCAGACCCACTGATGATTATTTTTCCATCTACATTAAAATAATGTATGATTCTTTTTCAAGGAATTATTTGTTAGTGTTTAAAAGAAGAGATATGTTCATAAATCTCATTGGATCATGTTTATACTTGGTTGGAAGCATCCTAGATAGCCGAGGAATAGTAAAAGATGGTGAATCATAAAATAAGGAAGTTCTAATTTATTATTGATCCCTATACCACTATTCCCCTTCTCTCTACTACCCACCCACCACCAACCACCCAACAGTCCCTCTTCATCATCTCCATATCTCAAGACCTACATATTAACTTGAGCCAAATCATGAAGTGCTAACTTAATGGTATCTTAATAAGCTATGTTGAGATATATTTCCATCTATAACACCCCATATTAACCCTTGTACATATTTTGATTAATATGGTGAGCTAGGATGTGTCAACCCCATGATCTCATGCATATATTTATCTTAGGTAAACTTGCATATGTATACGATTTTTGGGGCCAAAGTGTCTATGCGGTTTTATGTTGATGTGTTTATGTGCTAAGACTAGTGAGTCTAGACATTAAAAATGTAATCACAGTCATATTAATAAAATACACCACTTTTACATACCAAGTAAGACAAGAGACATGGTGGGCTAGGATTTCATGAGTAGGAAATGAAGCTAAGGGATAAGTGATGGATGGATTAAGAAAAATAATAAATAAAATCCTAATTTTTTGGGTCATGTGTTTTTATCCTACGTTCTTAAAGAGGCTCCTTAAAGTGCCACTTCTTATGTTATATGCATGCACATAAAAAATTCAAGATTTAGAGTAATTTTTCGTTATGCTATATCATTATCACCACTCTAAATACAATACTTAATTTATGGAAAGAGTAACTTTTCTACTATTATTGGGCATGAGTGTTATTATCCTTGGGTTTCCTTTTGAACGGATAGAACCTTGGAGGGAGGGGTGTAGTGATAGGATTATTTTTGTGAGTTCTAGAGGGTTCCTATAAACCATTAAGGAAAAATGGAATTCATATATCCAAAGTCCCAAAGATTTATGGGATAGAGTATGATTAAGCCTTGGAAATTCCTCATACCACACCATTAACATCATATCCCTAAGAACTCGGCCATCATGTCATTGGGCCCTTACGATACACAACCTAAATTCATTCTATTTAGGTTTGATCGCATTAACAGGCCATCAATCACTACCTCAATATTAATTAGCTGAAATTTATATTGGATCACCTTAATATCGAGGGTTTTCATTGATTATTGCTTAATGTGATTCCTATCAATCAACACAAAATTTATTGGCGTTACAATAATTGATATCCATTACATGATGAATCCCAATCCTCTATCTCCATTAACTAATATAGTTGTTTGGGTCTCTCAACGTGGGTTCTTAGTGATAATCATCGTTGATCATCACGTTGATAGCCAAAAACATAACATCCTAATAGCCACTATTGATAGGAAAATATGTACTAGTTGACAAATGTTTTGGGTTCATAAATACTAGGGGTGAAAAATCGATAGATAGTATTTCAATCTCCAAAGGCCAATATAATCATAACCGAAAGATCCTTTTTTCTAACTCTTGGTGACAAATCAATGTCGTCCTTTTGAATAGGGGCTAGGGGATCCCCGAATTTCCGAGATTTCCAAAACAAAAGGATTTAATACTCAAAACTATGAAAGCTTTAATAAATATTTGAAGAAAATTTCTCTTAAGGATAATATTTAACTATAACGTGGTAAATATTATTTAGAAAGACCTCTAAAGCTATAAATTCATTACGATCCATAAATGCATACATAATGATCTGTCCACAACCATATAACATGTTTTTTGTTTTCTTCCAAATCGATAAAAGTGGCCATTATTAATAATTTACCCCCATTTGAAGCCTTTAAACCTTTTTGTCCTAACTCATTCAAGAACTCTTTAGTGAAATCTAGAAAAGAAAATCCTCACTTGTTCTAAGAAGGCTCCTTCGCTCATGAATCCACCTTGCAATCAAGGTTTTTGACTCTCACATCTAATTCCATACCATCAAAAGATCTTTTTACTCTCCAAAATAAATTTATAGCTCTTATGGCCTATCTAAAGAATAATCGGCTCTTTATAAATTATCACTAATAATATTTTGCAACCATTTAGCCATTCGATTTATCCATCTGATTCATGGAGTTAATATTCCTTCTCTACTCAGACATATTTTCTTGCTTAATAATGGGCTATGATAGCTAGGAACATCAATGGCATAAGGAAGACTAAAGCCTAAAAGTTTTATTCTTTTGAAAGCACATTCTAATTTGACACGATATCCACAAGAAAATAATTTAGATTGTGTTTCCATTACCTAAAAATTTACCAGTTTCATATCATAATTAAGAATCACATATATGTTGGCATTATGATGCATGTGTTGTCCTTGATGGTAACTCACTTGTAACAAAACAAGTATGTGGTAACTAGATGAATCCACAGGTTAGTTTAGAGGTGACAGATTTATGGAACAAAATAACATAACGATGGGACAAGGTTTACAGATCAGAATCAGATTTTTGATAAACATGAATATTTAAAAATCTATACATGGGTTCATTAAGGCCAAGTCCCGTATACATACAATTCTGGTGAAGCAAATCTGTGTACAGTTTCTACACCATGGTATTCTAAATACCATGGTATCGGACCATAGTAATAAGCGCGACAACAGATATTGATCCCGTCAAAGAATACCATCGTCATAACTAAGGGTCTAACCCATAGTATTGGGTAAGGTTCTAACTATATAAGGAGGTGAATGTCAAAGTGTTATGTGTGCATGTTAAAGGGTTTGTGATGAATACTTCAATCTGAAGTATATTTGCATTATAAGGGCCATAGTTGACATATATATCTGAACTAATTATGCACCAATAATACAATGATGGATCAGGATCATGAGACCTGAAATGAATTTCCATTGTATGATCTACTCATGGATTGACTAGATCTAAGTATTGGCGCATGTTCTTATCTTTGAATATTATGATCTCGGTATTTTTGAAGTTCTTAAAAGATGGGCAATTTTAGGTCAAAATTTGCAGATCTATACGTAGATTAGCCTTGGTGAAGTCACATAAACAAGCAGGTTTGTTTTTTCAAAGTGGCGTATATAAAGGAAGGGTTTTTATTCACAAATCACTGATCATCCGGATCAATGTTGTTGTATCTCTTTTGTCTATTAATGATTTCCTCATGTTGATCTGGGTTGAATGATAATTTCTGAAGTAGAAATTATTGAATAACGAAGTTGAATTTGGTGACACATTGATTGGTTGAAAATATTATTGATGTTGCTAACTATATGGGGGTTCTGTAAGCTAATAGAATATTTCAGAATAAGTCTAGTCAACTATGTGTCTGATTCAGAATTAAAAGTTTTTAGTATATTGAGATTTGTACAGAAAAGTGCATATACATGCAGGTTGGCTTAAGTGAAGTAGCATATATAGGTTGGAATATAAAAGATCAGGGTTGCAGTCGATTCTGTGTGTTGATGCAGTATTTTGAGTTTAGTTATGTGTTCTGGTTACAATGATCTCACTGTTTTGTTTGAATTAAGTTGGTGTTTAATTCAGGTCATCTACAAGTTGTGATGTATTAAAATAGGTGTATCCAATGTGAAAATTTATGAAACATGGTCCATGGATGTTGCTAAGGGTTCGATCCTTTAGTGAGGAAGTCAAAGCTTGCTGCCAATAGTAGCTAGTAATATGATCAAGGGGTTGGAGCTCCCTTCCAATAGGATTTTGAGAATGAGTGATGGTTGTAGCCTTCAATAGGTGGTTTCTTTCATACTGGCATGAGTCTGCACCAATAAAATAATGTAAGAAGTTTTCAATATTAATAAGTTTGAAGAATAAGATAACAAGAGTGGTGGTTTTCTCCCACATTGGTTTCCACCTTAAATCCTAGTGTTAACATGTGTTGCTTATGTGTGATGCTTTGTTCTATTCTTACTGCGCCTGCTTATTTCCTATCAAATTCCTGATAAATCTCTTACATTCTGGTTTAAGTTTAACATATAAATAATTAATTGTTTTACAAGTTTACTAAGTATATGCTAGTTTCTTTTACAACAATCGTGTACATACGCGAGTTTGGTTTAGTAAAGTCACGTATATATTTTTATAAAATGAAAGTATTAATGTGATTTTTTAAAATATTCATTCTGCCGACCTCTCAGTAGTTTTCCAAACAATTGGTGTCATAGTAGTTCCTTCAAAAGAAGATTGATCGCTTGAAGGAAGATCTCCTAAGATGAGCAATAAAGATGGAACAAAATCTATTAGAGCACCACTATTTAATGGAAATAATTTAATATATTGGAAGAGGAGAACCAAAACCTACCTTCAGTCCCTTGGAGAAGATGTTTGGGCAATTGTGGAAGGAAGTTACTAATATCCAGGCACAATTCCCACAGATGTAGTAGAAAAGGAGAGATATGGAACCAATGGCAAAACTTTCAATGCATTATTGGGAAGTCTGAGAGAATCACAATTTGTCAAAATTACGCAGTTAAGCATAGAAA
Source organism: Pinus tabuliformis (assembly GCA_031772625.1). Classification (NCBI taxonomy): domain Eukaryota; kingdom Viridiplantae; phylum Streptophyta; class Pinopsida; order Pinales; family Pinaceae; genus Pinus; species Pinus tabuliformis. The sequence continues at coordinate 85,628,549 of CM062811.1, read as the reverse complement.
AAGAAGTATGTGATAGAATCATTGAAAAATATGAAGGCGATACTAAGGTAAAAAGTTATAAATTCCAAACTCTCAAAATTTAATATGAAACTCTCAGAATGCCTAATGATGAAGGTATTGTTATTTTCTTTCTACGTATAGATGCGTTTATAAATCACATGAAAAATTTAGGTGAAGAAATAAAGGAAACCACTTTGGTAGAGAAAATTTTAAGATCTCTAACTCCTAAATTCAAGTCAAAAGTGTTTTCCATTGAAGAGAAGCAGGATCTTTAGACTCCTACTATTTTTCAACTTCACTGGATCCTGATTGCTTTTGAAATTAGGAAAGGAGGTCCCTGAAAATTCAGAGAAGCTGCATTTAAAGCATCTGCACAAGGAAAATAAAAGGAATAACAAAAGGAATCAAGATATATATCAGTAGAAGATGAGGTGAACTTTGTAAATAACCTTGAACTAGGCACCAGAAGGTTTCAAATTAAGCTTCCCTTCAAATGTTTTGCTAGTGGTAGAGTTGGTCATTATGCTACTAAATGTCCTCATAAAGATAACCATGGCAAAGGGAAGGATACTGAAAAAGTTAATAGGAGACAATTTGACAATAGAAGAATTTATTATACTCATGAAGATAGTGATGGCTTGTCAAATAGTGAAGAAGGACAATTTGATCAAGATCTTAAATTACTCATGGATTTTGAGAAAAATACTAATGAGTATAATGATAAATGTGTGGATGCTTTAGAGGAAAAAGATTCCTTCGAATAAATTACTCAACTCAGAATTTTCTTGGAAGAAAACAAAGTAACCATATATACATTGAGGCATCAACTCATAGAAAAGGAAAAGAATAATGAGAAGATAAAATGTGAAGTAGTAAGTCTAAGAAAGGAACTTGAGAAAATAAAAACTATGGATCTTAGTTTTCTAAAGGATCTAAAACTTTAGATGAAATTCTCAAGGTACAATGCTCTCCTCTTATGAAGACAATTAGATACACTAGAGAAACATCTCAAACAAAAATGTCTTCAGCCACCACTAGAAGCTATCTAAATGCAACCAAAACCAGTCAACAATGCTTCAATCCTTAGTGTTAGTTTGTTTTAGTCATTCTAGTCACCAGTGATAAAATTATGCTCTTTTGAGGTTTTTGTTAAGATCCTAGGTCAATTTTTTTATGGTTTCAAATAGGTTTTCATTACAAACATGGCCACTAGTTAGTTGTCTAGGCTTATTACTAACCCTTTTAGCCTTCATGGTCCATGGACATGAGCATGGTTAGGTAATTCCTTTTTGAAAGAGTGTCATGGTCATCATGGTCATCATTCAGCTCATTCTTCCATTTTGTGTCATCATTAGGTCATAAAGTCAAAATCATGAAAATGGGTCATTTCACCAGCAAAGTAATCTTTTGGAGGAGTAGTAATAGTGAAAAAACATCAATAAAGGTTTCTAAAGTGTCTTTTTATCTTCATCAAGATGTAATATATGAAAAAAAAATCTAAGGTTGCAGTTCATTAGCAAATCAAATTAGAATGTGAAAGGACATGGTGTGGCCACTACATCACCAAAAGAGAAAATCGATTTCCAAGCTACAAAAGACCAAAAATAGCTTCTCATTTGCTGATTCCAACTTTATAATACATATTTCCACCAAGAAAACTCAGTTTCACTCTCACGTAAGTGATTCATTGTCACCATCAATTCATGCTTGGAAAGAGAAGATTTCCCTCTCCTAGTGTTTGCTTGGTTTCATAGTCTCTTTGGCAGAATTATTGAGATAAAACCTCAAATATAAGATCAATTACCCTCCCCCACCTTCCGTATACCTCCATAGGCATTTTCCCTCATTCCTATCCCTCAAAATCATCATTTTTCCACAAATTTGAGCCTATATTATACTTTCCTAGGCTAAGATTGCGTTCTGATATTTGGACCCATTCCCCTCACTATTTCCATTGAATTTAACTTTCCCCCACTTCCTAGCAACCATCCCTACCACCCCAGGATTTCCTAAAAATTTAGAAACACCCTAACCCCTTCGTCTCCCTTCATTTCTAAATCTGGCCAAATCCACTATTTTACCCTACACTAAACCCTAACTTCCCCTCCCATTGAGGTAGATGGAGTCAAATACTATTGAGTAGAAGAGGCATAAGGGAGGTCATATCATTAGCTATGAGCCCACATAAGCACATGAGATCATGTCTTGACCTTTTCTCAAGAAATCATTCCAAGAGACAAATCATTTGTCACATATAAGGACAATCTTACTTCAAAATTGGCTTGTGAAGTAAGGAAGACGAATTTTACAAAAGTGAAAGGGGTTTTTGACAATAATGAACTAGGGAACAAAAACCTCCTTCATTTTATACACAAGTATTATTATTTGGGAAAAGTTCCAAAAATATAGTTTCTATAGGAGAGTTGTTGCACTTTTCGAATATCTTGTGAGATTGACGGTTTAGGTGTCTTGAGGTAGGTTTTTGCAGTGCTTAATGACTCTATTATGTACTAGACATCCTAATATTTCCAATCGTACATTTATATAAAAATTTGGAGCATGGGAAGGAAGTCAAATCTCTCCTCCAAGTTAGAACTGCGATTTTTCCATATGGCGATGCATTTTTAGTGACCAACTTCAAACATGGATTTTAAACAAATGGGAAAGTTTTTTGAAAATTAGAGGAGGTTTTTGGCAATATCATGCCAAAAAAGAAAAAACTATCCCAGGTTTGCGAAAATCCTTATGGTTAGGGACATATCTCTCTACCTTGGAGCCCTATTTTTGCATAAATTGTGAGCAAAATTTGATTTTTTTTTTTGGAGTTTTGAAATGTCTCACTGTTATAAGTGGCATTGCACTTTTTTCTAAGACCTTCAAATGCCAAAAAGTTTATATGTATGAATAGATAATTCCCTATACATCCTATCTATCTACTTCTTGTGCCTTTTCAACAAATTGGTTTGAAAAGAATTCCTAAAAGCAGGTAAAAAAACCACATTCTACCACCTTTCGGGACTAGGCACTGCACTTTTGGAGTAGTTGTGGGAGAATGAGATTTTCTTGGTCTTGGAGTATCCATTTTTCTTTCTTGAGGTGTCTAATGACAACTAGACATCCCAATATTTTTATTGGTATATTCAGAGATGGGTTTGGAGAAATGGAAGGCCTTCAAAAACCTCCTAAAAGTTGGCGCTGTGCTTATGCCTCATGGGAGTGCGCTTTTGCAAGTGGTGGTGCGCTTTTTCTTGTTACTCCAAATTTCAAGTTTTCTTCAATTAAACTTGCTTTTTATGGTGTAAATCCCTATGTTTGTGAGTTGAATTAATATAATGATAGTAAATATGTCTTCCTAGATTCATTTTTATGTAGATTCGTTATCATTAATGGTGGTTAAAAGTCAAATGTATCAGTTTTCTATTTTGAGCAGAGTTTGTTAACCTCCCTAGTCATTAGGTCGTGTTGGAGATATTCTTGTGATCAGTTCCTATACTAAGAGATTTTTTCCCTGAGAGTGGGGAAGTTTTTTTTGCTTTATATGTATTTAGTTTTCAGTCAAATTCAAGGTTGGACATCAGAGAGTGGAAACCTTGTAGCTTATACTTCATCAAATTTTTACATGAAATCAAAGGCCAAGTTGTAGCTATTATTCAAGAATTATTGTGGTGTGAGCTTGTGGTATTTTTTTGCTCCTATTAAAAAATCATGAATGATATATTAGTTTCCTTTCAATATCTATTCTTTTCAGTGATTTTCCTAAGAGGTATTAAACAAAATTGTTGTAATTAAGATTTTTTCATTAGGAATCACATTTTATATGCTCAGTCTTCTGATAGATGAATTCATGGTTCACATGCACATCTTGATTTTATTACCTGTGAACCCTACACTACATTGACCAACTCCTAAGATATCACAAAAGCATGCTTACCTTACTCCTTTATATCTCATGCAACTGAACCTTTGGAGACCTGATCTAGTTCCCTGATTTGTACCTTTGATCCAGAAAACCCTAAATCTGAAAAGCCCTATTGTTGTAATAACTAGCCTAACATTTTTCTCCCACTCCAGTCATCATTGGTTGTGATCTCATAGAGAGAGCCCTCTACGGTTTATCAGGGATAGCTGTTGAACCCTAAGTGGTTTGAGGTTACCTCCATCGATCTCCTTTTTCAGTCTTGGGACATTATGGAGGATAACACTCAACAAAAGAATAAAGGCATTCCAGAGGTAAATCATGTTCACTGTATTCCAAGGATGAACAACAACATAGGCACTAGTCAAAAGGTAAACAAGACTAGAATATTCTACGATCACAAAAAATTCTTCTTTAATGGAAAATATTTCTCATGTCATAATTTGGTCATAAGGCTGCTCAATATGTTGCATATAAAACCATCAGAAGCAAGAAAATAAAGGATAGATATAGGAGTCAAGAAGAACACTTATAATAAATTCTCACCTCTTATATATGAAATTGAATGTTCATTTTGCAATAAATTTGGACATGAAGAATTTGATTGTAGGAGGAAATTACAACCAACATTTGAAAAGGAGAAAATATCAATAGATTCTAAGGTATGGTAAAGGAGTGAGTTATAGTCTGAAAGTTATGGCATAGAATTTTTTGCAGAAGGAAAATAAATCAATGGTACATGGATAGTGGATGCTCAAAACACATGACAGGTGATAAAGATAAATGTATTTCATACAATTCTTTAGAGAAAGAAAAGAATGTCACTTTTGGAAATGACTCACCTACTGTCATTAAGGGTAAAGGTTTTGTTCTTATAAAAGAGAAGGTTAAAGTTGGTAATGTTATGTATGTCAATGGATTAAAGCATAACATCTTAAGTGTCAGCTAAATGTGTGACCAAGGAAATGAGGTGGTATTCCTATCAAAGGAATGTGTGGTTCATGAACTTGACACAAGAAAAACCATAATAAAAGGAACAATAACCCCAAGAAATCTGTATATATTGGAAGGTGGCCAAGAACAATGTTACTTAGGCAAGGTAGAGGAAAAATGGTTATAGCACACGAGGTTGGGACATCTAAGATTCTCTCCAATAAGAAAATCAAGGAGGCTCAAAGCTATTTGTGATGTACCCAACATCACCCTACCAAAAAGGACCATATGTAAGTCATGTCAATTTGGTAAGAAAACCAGAGTTCAATTCATTGCCAAAGAATGATCAGCAACTAAGCCTCTTGAACTTATACATACTGATTTTTGTGGACCAGTAAGCGAAATTTCACCTCGTGGAGAACAATACTATATCTTATTCATTGATGACTTTTTTAGAATGTGCTGGACCGATTTACAGCAACACAGAGATGAAGCATTTGATAAATTTAAAATCTTCAAAGAATTAGTTGAAAATGAATTAGATCTAAAAATCAAATGTCTCAAATTTGACCGAGGAGGATAATACATATTAGATGAATTGTTTGATTTATGTGAATAACATGCCATAAAAATACAATTTTTTGGACTTAAAACTCCTCAACTAAATGATGTCGCAGAAAGAATCAATAGAACTATTCAACAAATGGCTGTTGTTATGCTTGATGAGTCTAGAATTTCTAACACCTTCTAGGTTTAAGTTGAACATACTTGTTAGGTCCCTATAATACTAGTGGTTCCCCATTACTATTTTCATTGTAGCCCTTATTGTTATTGTTGTGCCCCTATTGTCCCAATATTGTTATTATTGTGCCCTTGCATTATTATTGTTATGCCGGCTTTGATTATATTATGACCCATTAGCCTCCTATATATAGAAAGGAGGTTTTATCATTTGTATTATCCAAGAATTATTCATTTGTGTAATGTAAAGGAGGTTTTCCCCTCAAAGAGGCTTATTTTGAAGGCGTTGATTTATCTTTTCTCCTATTTTGTGAGCTGGTTGCATAACATTTGGTATGAGAGCATTGGATTCTAGGGTTTTGCTACTCCAAATAGGTCATTATGGAATTTTTGTTATAACTTTTTTCTGCGATGTTTCAAAAGCTAAAAAAAAATCCATTTGAGCTTAAATCTCTCTGAACATCGGGTATGAATTTCAGATATTTTCTCGCTATATGTTAGAGAGATGATACAAGGAAGTTAGGGTTTTTTCAGGATATTGAATTATATCTCAAATTGGTGACCTGGGGAAAATCGTCATAACTTTTTTCGTATGAATCAGATTGTAATTTCATAAGAAGTTCTATAGAGAGGATGACCTATAGTTTTCTCTGTATCAGTTTCAAGTCCTAAGGTCAAAACACTGACATGTTCCACTTTGTACAAGTTTGCTCTGCTAAACGAGTGTATAATCAAGTCATCGTGGGAGATTTGGCATCTCTTTCTTGAAGAATCCAATCTTGATCAGAATTGAAGTGTTAGAAAGAGGACTCGGAGGGCTACCATAGGATGAAATTTTAGACCTTGGAGATTCGAAATTATAGAGATACAAAAAATTCAATATCAAGCTCACACAAAGTGAAAAAAGGTCTATAGTTTTTTTTAAATTTTGCATAACTTTGGTTAGAAAAAATAGTTTGAAGGAATTCAAAGGAAATAGTTATCACTAATTGATGCCATGAAGAAAGAAAATGGAAACACCTAGTTAGAAAATTGAAATCTCTAGCATGATTCATGAATAAGAGGAAGGAATGAGACATGATATATCAAAATTATGAGACTAAGTGCAACAAATTTCACTCTCACAAAAGGTAACAGAATCTAAGATGGATGGTTTAAAGAATGACGTAGATGGTATGAAAGACAACATTGAAGATTGGAAGAAAGACATGGAAGGTTGGAAGGAAGGTTTGACAAATCTGCTACAAAATGCTTCCTAATGGAGAAAAGGTAGCAGAGGAAACTCATAATGAAAACAAAAGAAATGTTAATCATGATTTGAAGAATGACAACATTAGAAATTTGAAGAAAGAGGTGGAAGGTTTAACAAAGTTGATACAAGAAAGGCTTTTTAATGGTGAGAAGGTAACAAAGGAAACTCATGATGAGAACAAAATAAATGTTAATCATGATTTCATAGACTCTAAAATTGGAACAAATATCCACCACGTTCCAAAGATGGATATGAGGAAGTTTGATGGAGAGTATCCTGTAACATGGATACTAGAGATGGAACAATATTTTGATCTCCATAATGTGCAAAACACACAAAAAGTACGCATTGCAATTTTATATTTGGAACCAAATAATTTTGTATGGTATCGATGGCTTTTCTCTCGTAAACAAATTGTCACTTGGGAAATTTTTATAGAATAAATGATAGCACATTATGAGGATACAAAAAGAAACACCTTTTTTAGACGATTGATAAATCCCAAACAAAAGGGTTCAATGGTGGAGCACATTGAGGACTTCGAAAAACTGAATATAAGGGTAAAAGATATTCCACAAGAGCATAGGATTGATGTGTTCACAGGGACTTTAAATGATAACATCCAGCATGAGATTCACCTTTGGGAACCTGATTCATTGGAGAAGGCATTGAGGTTGGCAATAAAAAATGGAAACAAAATTATGGCAACAAGGAAGCCTCCCACTCAAAACTATAAATATGGAAGTGTTCCTACTCCTGGCCTTCCACAACCTACAAAGTTGACACCACAATAATTGGATGAAAAAAGAGAAAAAGGGACTTGTTATAATTGTGATAGAAAATACACTAAATGTCATAAGTGTGCTGAGAAGAAATTATTTTACATAGATTGTGAAGAGGAGGAAGAAAAGGAACAAGAAACGTCAAGAGAATAGGATGTACACCAGGAAAAAAACCCTATAGAAAGAATAAATGAATCCGACCATATCTTGTAACGCATTGGCTGGAATTACCACTCCTCAAACTATCAAGATATAGGGACATATCGAGAAGAGAAAGGTAATAGTGTTGATTGATTCGGGCAGTACCCATAATTTTATTTATTGTAAGATAGCAAAGGAATTGAGTTTCTCCCTATATCCAGCACTAGAGTGTCAAGTGATGGTTGCAAGTGGATGAACCATAAATTTCTTTGTAAAGTTCCATAATATCAAACTATAGATGGGAGAATTTGTATTGAGTAGAACAATTCTTTCCATTCCAATGGGTGGTGCTAATGTTGTACTAAGAGTCCAATGGCTACAATCCTTGGGTACAATAGCTTTTAATTCTCAAGAAATTTTCATGAAATTTTCTTTAGAAGGAAAGGAAGTTGAATTAAGGGGTATCATAGGGAAACTGAGAAACATAATCATCTCTAATAGAATGACAAAGCTTCTAAAGAAAGAGCAACGAGGCATAATTACACAATCATGTTTTCTAGAGGTTCCCACATCGAAATCATCTATTTATCTAGATCTCCAAAAAGTCTTGGGCAATCATTCCAAGGTATTTGAGACTCCGAAAGGCCTCCCACCTATTCGTGATCATGATCATGCTATTCATTTCATTCCAGGAAGTGTTCCTCCAAACATCAGGACTTACAGATATCCCTATGCCCAAAAGAGTGAAATTGAACATATGGTTCTAGAAATACTAGAGGTTGGTATAATTCAACCTAGTCAGAGTTATTTCTCTGCTCCAGTAGTATTGGTGCACAAGAAGCATGGGTCATGGCACATGTGTGCAGATTATAGGGAGCTCAACAAGCTTGATATTAACGACAAATTTCCCATTCCTGTAATTGATGAATGATTGGATGAATTGCATGGATCAATTTACTTCACCAAGTTGGATCTTCCTTCAGGATATCATCAAATTAAAATGAAGATTGAAGACATTCTGAAAACAACATTTAGAACTCGTGAGGGTCATTATGAATTTTTGGTCATGCCTTTTGGTCTTACCAATTCACCTTCTACATTTCAAGGTTTTATGAATTCCATTTTCAAACCCTTCATTAGAAAACTTGTGTTAGTAGTTTTTGATGATATACTAATGTACAATAAGTCTTGGAAGGATCATGTTCAACATGTTGACAGGGTTCTCAAACTATTTGAGGAGAAACAGTTATATGTAAAAGGCTCCAAATGTTTCTTTGGAGTACAAGAGGTGGAATATCTGGGTCATATTGTATCTCATGAAGTTGTTAAGGTAGACCCTAGAAGAATTGAAGCCATTAAGAAATGGAAATCCCCACATCCATAAAACATCTATGAGGATTTCTCAGGTTGATAGTGTATTATTGCAAGTTTGTTAAGAATTATGGGAGAATAGTAGCACCTCTAACAACATTATTTAATAAAGATGCATTTTCATGGACTCCAAAAGAAACAAAAGCCTTTCAACATATTAAAGGGGCAATGTGCCAAGCACCTGTCTTAGCTATGTGAGACTTCACCAAAACTTTTATTTTTTAAAGTGATGCCTCAGGAAATAGATTTGGTGATTTTTTAATGCAAGAAGAAAGACCCATTGATTTTGAAAGTTGTCCAATCAAAGGAAAGTATTTACACAAAGCTATTTACGAGAAGGAAGTGTTGGAAATACTACATGCACTTAAGAAATGGCGACCCTACCTAATGGGAAGACACTTGAAGGTAAAAACGGATCATGATAGTCTTAAATACTTATAATAGCAAAGGTTATCTTAAAAATTTCAACAAAAATGGGTCACAAAGATGTTGGGTTATGACTTTGAAATCATATACACAAAAGGGAAGAAAAATGTTGTGGTAGATGCAGTCTCAAGAAAGGAGGAGGATGTGGAAGCATTGATTTGCGCCATTTCTATTATCCAACTGGATTGGATAAATGAAGCAAGGGATGAATGTGATCCAGGTGGATATATGTGTCCACCTACCAATTCCACTTGGACCCCCACCATTGTTTCTTCCAGCTTTTCAGTTTCCTTAATTATAGCACACTTTACTATTTTTAGTAGTTTTTTGGGTCCTGAACTTCCGGAGTTGTTTTGAGGCCCTAAACGATGTTTTTTGGGAAAACTAGGAGCAACATGGGTCCATGGATGAATGTTTCTCTTCTGAAAGTTGTAGTTCTCAGGTAGATCTTTCTAGCGAGATATTGTGCGTGTCAAACAAAGATCGTATGCCAAAGTTACGACCCCGAGAAGTTGATGTACCAATTTACCCAAACGGGGCCCACAGTTTGGTGTTTCATCTTCTAGGGTTAGGTTTTTGGATGTTTGGGGTTTTCCATTGTTTCTCAACGATAAATAGGCCTTCCAGCCTCGTTGTAACAAAGTTCAGAGGCATGTAGCCACCACAGCTCTTCTCATAGATAAGCTACCATCGCCCTAGCTGATTTATTTCCATTTCTGTTTGCAAGCATATTTCAATATTTTGCATTAATGAAATGAAGTATTATTTCTACTGCATATTTTTGTATATGCTTATCTTTGTATTTTTTTGTGCTCCTGTTTAAAACTGGATCAGTGGCATCAGAGTGATCTGCTTTTTTTCTCTGTTTTCTTTGCATGTCCCCAATGAGGTCGGGATATAAGGAGTTAGGGATTGAACTAGTCGAACCTTTGCAATACCAGCCTCAAAAACCCAAATGACATCCTGTGACCGATGAAAAGAAGGATAAGTGGGCAAGAGATCCTATCAAAATCTTACTCGAAGAAGCCCTCGAGCGACAAAGGAACGCGATGATGGACAACTTTGCCCAGATCCTTCAGTGGCTACCCAAGGGCGATGCATTAGCTTCCAATAGCTACTCTGGAAATGCCACACCATTTAAGGTAGAAGTTAATTTTGAAATCCCCATATTTAAGGGTTAGATAGACACATATGCCATTGATAAATGATTAAATCTACTAGAGGGTTATTTTTCTGTTCATGATTTTTTCAGTCAGGAAGAGATTATTTTCGCTCTTCTCAAAGCAGCCCTACATGTCAAGGATTGGTAGGAAACCTACTATGAGCATAGGGATGAAAGTACGAGCTCACTATTTTCGACCACACCCACTTGGAATTCATTTCGGGATGCCATTAAGGAGTAGTACTACCCCGTCAGAAGCTATGAGGATCAATACATAAAGTGGACCACGCTGCAGCTGGGAAGGGACCAAGACATGCCGGAGTTCACCAATATTTTCCATACCCTTTGCACAAAGTTTGGTATCAAGGATTCAAAGAACCATTTGGTACTCAAATACCATGGTTGCCTACACAAGAACATCCAGGAAGAAATAGAATTCCTGAACATCTCCTTGCTCGGCACTGCATACTGATATGCCATCAGGGTCGAGCAAAAGTTTAAACAGAAGAAGCAAGAATTTGGATCTATGAATCTGAAGCAAGGGAAAGGTGCCCCCAAACTGCAAAACTAAGGACAAAACCAAGGTAGGGTGGCCCAAGGCAATCCACCAAAGCAAAGAATAGCATCGCGAAGCTGAAAAAGGACATGGGAAAGTGGTGTGAGTTCCATAAGAGCTCCACTCACAACACAAGTGAGTGTCAGGCCAAGCAGTCACTGGTGGCTGACCTTAAGGTTTCAGAATCGGATGCACGTTCCAGCTATGAGTCAGAACCTGACAAGGGGAATGAAAAAGGGAAGTAGATTGTAGATGTGGAGCCCAACACCACCGTTGCCACCATGAAGATCCAGAAGGAGGAACCGGAAGATCCAGAGGAGGAGGAGCGTCTCTTCCACTCCAAGACGTGGGTAAAGGGCTCCCCGCTACAATTCATTATCGACAGTGGGAGACAAAAGAACCTCATTTTGGTAGAGGTCAAGAAGCAGCTAGGCTTATCGACCACAGTATATCCACAATTGTACACCATCGGTTGGCTTCACCAAGGACAGGATCTTCGCGTGAGCCAGTAGTGTCGCCTTCCATACAACATCAAGCCCTTCACAGATGAGGTATTGTGTGACATTTCTCCCCTTGAAGTTTGTCATGTATTACTAGGACAACCATACTTGTGGAAGCGACATGCTGGGTATGAATGAGGGCCCTATGCTATTATTGATACTTTGGGAACTAAGTTGTAAAGGATACCGGAGGTAGCACCACCTACCACCATCTCTTTGATTACTGCAAAACAATGTAGTAAGCTCGTTTCCAAAACTGGGAAATTTTTTTTCCTGATGATATGCCCTCAAGGAAAGAAGAATACGGTGGCCACGACCTCCAGACAAGGCCCCTCTACACGACAACTACAGATGGACAAGGTCATGGAGGAGTACAAGGACATCTTCACCTCCCCCGCAGGAGTTCCCTTACATTGTCAGGTCAAGCACTCCATTGATCTGACCCTAGGTGTGCTGCTACCCAATGGACCAATTTATTAGTGCTCCAATCTAGAGAATGATGAAATCAAGAGGCAGATTTAGGAGCCGCTACAAAAAGGTCACGTCTATCCAAGTTCATCACCCTGTGGGAGCTCGATCGTGTTGGTACAAAAGAAGGATGGGACTTGGAGACTCTGTATTGACTATCGGGCATTGAACAAGATCACTGTCTGTAATAGGTACTCGATCCCACAAATTAATGACCTCTTGGACCAACTGAAGGGGGAAAAATATTTCAGCAAGATCGATTTGAAGTCAGGACATCACCAGGTAACAATTAAACCCTCTGATGTTTGGAAGACTGCCTTCAAAGCTAAGGAGGGCCTATTTGAATTGTTGGTGATGCCTTTTGGATTGAATAATTCTCTTGCAACCTTCATGAGGCTAATGGATGACATCTTTCAGCCATTCACCAACTCATTTTTAGTGGTATACTTGGATGACATCCTGATCTTCATCCAGATTTTGGAAGAGCACCTCCACTACATCCGATAGGTTCTCCAAACACTGTGGCAACACAAGTTATGTGCCAATTTGGAGAAATGAACTTTTAGCATGATCCCGTTTTAGTATCTAGGATACATTATTAATGAACAAGGGGTGCATGTGGATCCATCCAAGATCCAAGTCATTCGAGATTGGCCATCTCCAACCACTCTGACAAAGCTCTGCAGCTTTCTAGGTCTTGCCAACTTCTAGCGCAGGTTCATGTTGGGATTTTATCATATCACATGGCCCTTTAGTCAAGTCACCAAGGGAGGAGCGAAAGCAAAATTATTTTGGTCTAAATCTCAATAGATGGCATTCACAGAGTTGAAATATCGCCTCTGCATGGCACCCGTGCTCGCATTACCAGACTTGAAACAACCATCTGAGGTCGAGACAAATTCCTCTGACTATTCTATTGGGGCACTCCTTACTGAACACAGCCATCCAGTGGCATATCATAGTGAGACACTTTCAGACACAATCCGAAAGTATCCCGCTTATGATAAAGAGATGTATTCCATTATGCAGGCATGTTGACAATGGAGGCATTACATTTTGGGGAAGGAAACGGTCATCCACATAGACCACCCACCCCTGTAGTTCATAAAGACCCAAGAAAAATTGCATAATGATCACCATCGGAAGTGGTCCACATCCCTGCAATAGTTCCATTTGAATATAAAGTATAAGAAGGGTAGCACGAGTAATGTTATAGAGTGCCTCATTCAATTACCAATCATGGCATTAACCACTGTTCTCAACTCTTATGGGCATGAGACTTCTGATTTGCCACTTCTCTAGAAAAGCGACCCAGAATTCAGCCACACATACCAAACACTCCTGGAGGGTCAACATGTTCCATATTTTCACCTTCAGGATGCCTTGTTATGCCACTTGGGTCACCTTTGTGTTCCTTCAAGCAAGCGTGCCAAGATGATTTGGGAAGCACACTACAGTTAGGCTGCTGGACATTTCGGGGTCGAGAAAATGGTGGCAGTACTACAAAATTATTTCTATTAGTTGAATCTTTTGTTGGAAATAATACTGAGAGGGGGGGTGAATCAGTATTATCTAATTTTAATAAATCTTCCTTATTTGTTCTTTGAATTATTTTTGCATGTCAGTACCATAAAATAATGAGCATGAATAAAGAAAACAGATAGTCACACCAAAGAACACAAGATGTAAGGTGGAAACCCAATGTGGGTGAAAACCACCTGCTGCAATATGTCTCTATCTTCTTTCAAATTAGAAACTCCTTTTACAATGGTTTTGTACTGGTGCAGTCCTTTACCAGTACGCAGGCTGCAACCTACAGAGAGCTACAACTCTCTCTCATTTTCCAGTCTCTCCTGGAAGGGAGCTACAACCCCCTACTTCTTTTCTTACAAGGACCACTTTTCATAAATTTTCAAATTGGATCCATAAGCATCAAATGATCATCAAGTATAAGAGAATCACCCAATCAACTGTAGTAACCAGATCAACAATAATTGGACCAAACCCAGAACACAACAATGATAAACAAAGATTTTAAGAGAAGTAAGCACCCTGCTCAACTGCTAGCCTGCTTATGTAAGCACCCTGCTCAACTGCTTGCCTGCTTACAGTACTCACCCTGCTCAACTGCTTGCCTGCTTACAGTACGCACCATGCTCAACTGCTCGCCTGCTTACGTACGCACCTTGCTCAACTGCTAGCCTGCGTACCTCGCTCTGATTCCATTGAACTGCCTACGGACCTCCGCACCTGCAACCCTTCTGTGCGTGCGTACCGGCGCACCTGCAACCCTTCTGTGCCTGCGTACCGGTGCACCTGAAACCCTTCTGTGCCTGCGTACCGGCGCACCTGAAACCCTTCTGTGCCTGCGTACCGGCGCACTTGCAACCCTTCTGTGCCTGCGTACCGGCGCACCTGCAACCCTTCTGTGCCTGCGTACCGACGCACCTGAAACGTTTCGTTTGTGCGTATGTATGCACTTTTCTCTCATTGTACCTGTGTACATTCGGGCATAGATGATTTCAAGACTTCAGAAATAACCCAGACAGTCAGATCTACAGATCTGAACATGCACCGAAGAGATCTCGGTCCATCAGTAGATTCGCCTTATTTAGATCTAGACCAGATCTAGCCCTCATAAGATATTCAACACCAAAACATGCTCTAGCCAAATGATCTCCTTTGCTTTATATAGGAAAGCTCTTCCTTAAAACATGGATCAATACCACGAGCCGACACCATAATAACCCAATACCGTCGGCTAAATACCAAGATTAAAACATAAGAAAACCCCACATGTGAATTTCTTTGCCTTGAAATGTGTGCACTGGGGGTACACACCTCCTGAACGGCTGACCTGCGGGTATGTACGCACTCTATTTAACTCCGACCTGCGTGTACGCACCTTATGTAAGGTGTACCTGCGTACCCCTTATTTTCTTCAATATTTGATAGCTGATCATCAATCTCTGCTGCTGACTTGAAGTACTGTGATCTATCACCTGAATGGGTTGCCATCAAGGACAACACTTTAGCCATAATGCCAACAATCTCCCCCTTTGGACTTGATGGCAACCTCAAAACTTCAGCTTCATTCTCCCCCTTTGACATCAAGGGCAAAGGGTTATGCTCCCCCTAAGAACATGCTCCCCCTGAATATGAACCAGATCTGCAACGAAGAACCATAATCCACCATGAAAGAGATAGAGACATATTGCAGCTACTTCCAAGATCTCCTTCTACACATCCTCCATAATGCGAACAATGCATTATATGCTCCCCCTGAACCTGTACCATCAATCAAAAGAGGTTCAGCAATAAGATGATGCATCAACAACCCCCAGCTTTTGCCTGAGGTATTCAAAAGTGTCCCTGGGCAATGGTTTGGTGAGAATATCAGCAACTTGTTCCTTAGAAGGAACATACTCCAACTTGACCTTCTGTTCAAGTACTTGTTCCTGGTGAAAATGATACTTGATTGGTATGTGCTTGGTTTTTGAATGCATAACAGGATTCTTTGAGATGCTGATTGCACTTGTGTTATCACATAAGATGGGGATAGGTGGCGTACAAGTGATTTGAAAATCCTGCAAAGTCTGCATCATCCAAAGGAGTTGGGTGCAACAAGATTCAACAGCAACATATTCCGCTTCAGCTGTAGACAAGTCAATCGAACTTTGTTTCTTGCTGAACCAAGATACTAGTCTGGAACCCATGAAGAACGCACCACCACTTGTGCTTTTCCTGTCATCCACGCTTCCGGCCCAATCTGCATCTGTATAAGCATGAAGTGTAAGATCTGTATCTCTAGGATACCATAAGCCATAATTTTGAATCCCTTGAAGATATTTGAAAATTCTCTTCACTGCCTGAAGATGAGTCTCCTTCGGATTTGCCTGAAATCTTCCAACTATTCCAACTGCATGCATGATGTCCGGTCGGGTACCTGTCAAATAAAGTAAACTTCCAATCATAGATCTGTAGGTTGGTTGATGTACTGCTGCAGATTCATCATTTGCACTGAGGCTACATCCTGTGACCATGGGTGTACATACTGGTTTTGCATCTTCCATACCATATTTCTTCAAAATCTGTTTGAGATACTTGGTTTGAGATAAAAAGATTCCTCCTTCTTTTTGTTGGATTTGCAAACCAAGGAAATATGTCAGTTCTCCTAGCAAGGACATTTCAAATTCTTTCTGCATGACCAAGGCAAAGTTTTGACTCATAGCTTCTTCATTGCTCCCAAAAATAATGTCATCTACATACACAACAAGTATTAGCAATTTGTCATTTTCAACTTTTATATAAAGATTGCTATCTGTCGATCCTTTTGAAAAGCCTTGTTGATGAAGATATTTGTCCAAACGGTAGTACCAAGCCCTTGGAGCTTGTTTGAGACCATAGAGAGCCTTTTTCAATCTGCATACAAGATTTGGATCATTTCCAAGAATGAAC
The DNA here is from genome assembly GCA_031772625.1 of Pinus tabuliformis. Classification (NCBI taxonomy): domain Eukaryota; kingdom Viridiplantae; phylum Streptophyta; class Pinopsida; order Pinales; family Pinaceae; genus Pinus; species Pinus tabuliformis. The sequence goes on along the minus strand of CM062811.1, from coordinate 85,611,843 downwards.
CCATCTGGCTGTTCAATGTACACTTCTTCTTCCAAGTCTCCATTCAGAAAGGCTGATTTCACGTCCATTTGAAATACTTTGAAGTTTTGAAAACTTGAGAGAGCAAGGAACATTCGGATGGCCTCAAGTCTTGCAACAGGAGCAAAGGTTTCTTCAAAGTCTATTCCTTCTTGCTGCGCATACCCTTTACAAACAAGTCTGGCTTTGTTTCTAATTACTTCTCCATTTTCATTCAATTTGTTTTTGAAGACCCATTTTGTCCCGATAACATTCTTATCTTTTGGTCTAGGAACCAGCTCCCAAGTGTTGTTCTTTTCGATTTGCTCAAGTTCTTCATCCATTGCTTTCACCCAACATTCATCTTTGCATGCCTCTTTCACATTTTGTGGTTCAGTAGAGGAGAGTAATGCCAAATAGCTTGAAGCTTCTGCAACTGTTCTTCTTGTTTGTACACCTGCTTCTTTCTACCCCATAATCTGAGATTCTGGATGGTTCTTCTGAACATATCTGGATGGAGTCTTTTCTTCTATTCTTGTTTGCTCCTCTGGTTCTTCTTGAGGTTCTTCTTCTTCATCATTCTGTCGTTGGGGGTAGCCTTCATCTTCTTCGATGTCTTCATGATGTACTTGCCTAGGAATGTATCCCTTCTCATCAACCACTACATCAATGCTGTCAACAATTCTGCCAAGTCTTTTATTGTAGCATTTGTATGCTTTGCTATGTGGAGAGTAACCAAGAAGAATGCCTTCATCTGCTCTAGGTTCAAGTTTGCCAAGCTGCTCATCAGTATTCTTGATATAGCATTTGCTCCCAAAGATTTTGAAGTGCTTTACTGAAGGAGTCCTACCACTCCAGAGCTCATGAGGAGTTTGAGTGTTGTTCACCCGGACATTTGTTTTGTTGAGAATAACAACTGCAGCATGTGCAGCTTCACCCCAGAAAGTTGCGGGAGTTCCTGACTCATCAAGCATAGCACGAGCCATTTGTTGGACTGTTCTGTTCATTCTTTCCACAACTCCATTTTGCTGAGGAATTCTTGCTGTAGAGAATTCTCTTCTTATCCCATGTTCTTCACAGAAATCGAAAAATTCATTTGAAGTAAATTCCCCACCTCTGTCGGATCTGAGGCACTTAATTTTGTGACCTGATTCATTTTCAACCAAGGCTTTGAAGGATTTGAATTTTTCGAATGCTTCATCTTTGTGCTTCATAAGTCCTAACCAGACAAACCTGGAGAAATCGTCAATGAATAATATCAAGTATTCTTCTCCTCGAGGTGTTCTTTTCCTGAAAGGACCGCATGTATCTGTATGTACTAGCTCAAGAGGCATGCTAGCTGATCCTTCTTTCTCTGGAAAGTTAGTTCTGGTTTGTTTTCCAAACTGACATGATTTGCATATGGTGTTGTCAGGAATTTTGATATCTGGAAGATCGCGAACTGCCTGATATTTGCATGCTTTCCTTATTTGTGAAAAGCTTAGATGTCCCAACCTCCGATGCCATAACCAGTGCTCATCATCCTTGCTCAGATAGCATTGTTGTTGTCCTTCTTCAAATATGTACAGATTATTTGGAGTTCTTTTGCCTTTGATCACTGTTTTACCTGTATCAAGATCACGAACAAGACATCCATTTGATCTGAATATAACCTCGGTTCTTTGATCACACATCTGGCTGACACTTAGAAGATTATGCTTCAATCCATCAACATACAAAACATTTCCAGCCTTGACCTTTTCTTTTAACTGAGCAATGCCCTTTCCTTTTATAGTTGCAGGAGTATCATTTCCAAAAGAGACTTTCTTTCCCTTTTCTAGAGTAGAATAAGACTCAAGTTTTTCTTTATCACCTGTCATATGCTTCGAACATCCACTGTCAATGTACCATAGATTTTCCTGTCCCTCTGCATAAAATGCTATCCCACATCTTTCTGTTTGAAGTTCCTTTATTCTCCATGTTTTGGTGCTTGAGGCTTGTTCCTTTTTCTGCTGAAACCTGCTCCTGCATTCAGAGTCTTCATGACCAAAGTTATTGCAAATAGAACATTCAACTTCATTTTCAAGAACCGAAAAGTTGTTATAGGTCCTTTTTGTAATCCCCGTCATACTTCTTTGTTTTTGAGCTTCCCTAGTCATGATCGTTTTATATGCAACACATTGAGCTGCTTTGTGACCAAAGTTATGGCAAGAAAAGCATTGTCCATTGAAGAAACTTCTGCGGTTATCAAATCTACCAGCCAATTGATTGTAATTTCTATTGTCATCTATTCTTGAACCAAATTGAGAAGATTTTACCTGTGGCTGGTTGTAGCTTTTGTTCACCCTTAAGATGGATTGCCCCTGATAGTTTCTGTTTGTAATTTGTCCCTGCTTTACCTGATGATCTTCATTGTGCTTTTGCTCATTTCTTCTTGCTGCATCAAGATAACTTTTTGAGGTGGATGCTTGAGAAGTTTCTCCATTATAGCCCAGACCTGTCTTGTTTAGTGGAGACCGCTGCACATTGATAATCTCATCCAAAGTTTCAGATCCTTTGACAAACTTGAGATTAATAGCTTTTGTTTTCTCAATCTCTTTTCTAAGACCAACAATTTCACCTTCTAATTTTTCAAGATGTTTTTCCTTTTCATCAATTTGAAATTGTAGAGTATCAATGATCATGTTCTTTTCTTCTATACATCTCTTGAGTCTAGTAATTTCATCATAAAGGTTATCCACATCTATAGCATCCATATAATCATCATCTTCAAATTCCATTAACAACTTATATTCATTACCTTGTTCATCTTCATCACTGTTTGATAGACCATCACTATCTTCATGAGTGTAGTAGCTTTTCTTATTTGCATTCTGTTTCTTGTTCCATCTAGCAGGTTCCTTTCCTTTATCCTTATAAGGACATTTTGCAGCATAATGACCTACTCTTCCACAAGCAAAGCATTTAAAAGGTAACTTACCTCTGAACCTTCCAGAACCCCTTTGAAGATTTCTGACAAAATTTGATTCTTCTTCCTCTTCTTCTGGGACGTGGCTCGCTTCATAATAATCTCCTTTGCCTGATGCCTTGAAAGCAGCTTCTCTTCTGTCTGATGGACCTCCCTTTCTCATTTCATAAGCAGTTAGAATTCCATGTAGCTGAGACATAGTAAGAATTCGTAGATTTTCCTTTTCTTCTATTGCAGATACTTTAGATTCAAACTTGGGGGACAATGATCTTAGAACCTTTTCAACCACAATAGCCTCTTTTATTTCTTCACCCAAATTTTTCATACAATTAACAACCTCATCTACCCGAAGAAAATAGTTAGCCACACTTTCATCATTATACATTTTGAGAGTCTCATACTGAATTCTGAGAGTTTGAAGTTTAGCACGCTTTACCTGTTCATCTCCTTCATAGCTCGTGACAATTTTGTCCCATATTTCTTTTGCGGATTTATAGTGCATTACCTTCATGAATTCTGATTGAGATATACATCCTAATAGGGTATTGATTGCTTTCGCATTTGTTTCATACTTCTTTTTCTCCACTGCATCTGTAGGAGTAGCTGAAGGAAAAGCATAGCCTGTCTCTACGATGTCCCAAGCTTCTGTACCAAGAGATTGAAGATAGGCAGTAACTCTTACCTTCCAATAATTGAAGTTTGTCCCATAAAAAATCGGTGGCCTAATTGATGCTTCTCTCTTGTAGTTGCTCATGATGAACGATCTACCTTCAAGCGATCAAGCTTCTCTGAAGGACCTGCTCTGATACCAATTGTTGGAAATAATACCGAGAGGGGGGGTGAATCAGTATTATCTAATTTTAATAAATCTTCCTTATTTGTTCTTTGAATTATTTTTGCATGTCAGTACCATAAAATAATGAGCATGAATAAAGAAAACAGATAGTCACACCAAAGAACACAAGATGTAAGGTGGAAACCCAATGTTGGTGAAAACCACCTGCTGCAATATGTCTCTATCTTCTTTCAAATTAGAAACTCCTTTTACAATGGTTTTGTACTGGTGCAGTCCTTTACCAGTATGCAGGCTGCAACCTACAGAGAGCTACAACTCTCTCTCGTTTTCCAGTCTCTCCTGGAAGGGAGCTACAACCCCCTACTTCTTTTCTTACAAGGACCACTTTTCATAAATTTTCAAATTGGATCCATAAGCATCAAATGATCATCAAGTATAAGAGAATCACCTAATCAACTGTAGTAACCAGATCAACAATAATAGGACCAAACCCAGAACACAACAATGATAAACAAAGATTTTAAGAGAAGTAAGCACCCTGCTCAACTGCTAGCCTACTTATGTAAGCACCCTGCTCAACTGCTTGCCTGCTTACAGTACTCACCCTGCTCAACTTCTTGCCTGCTTACAGTACGCACCCTGCTCAACTGCTCGCCTGCTTACGTACGCACCCTGCTCAACTGCTAGCCTGCGTACCTTGCTCTGAGTCCATTGAACTGCCTGCGGACCTCCGCACCTGCAACCCTTCTGTGCCTGCGTACCGACGCACCTGCAACCCTTCTGTGCCTGCGTACCGGCGCACCTGAAACCCTTCTGTGCCTGCGTACCGGCGCACCTGAAACCCTTCTGTGCCTGCGTACCGGCGCACCTGCAACCCTTCTGTGCCTGCGTACTGGTGCACCTGCAACCCTTCTGTGCCTACGTACCGACGCACCTGAAACGCTTCGTTCATGCGTATGTACGCACTTTTCTCTCACTATACCTGCGTACCTTCGGGCATAGATGATTTCAAGACTTCAGAAATAACCCAGACAGTCAGATCTACAGATCTGAACATGCGCCGAAGAGATCTTGGTCCATCAGTAGATTCGCCTTATTTAGATCTAGACCAGATCTAGCCCTCATAAGATATTCAACCCAAAACATGCTCTAGCGAAATGATCTCCTTTGCTTTATATAGGAAAGCTCTTCCTTAAAACATGGATCAAGACCACGAGCCGACACCATAATAACCCAATACCGTCGGCTAAATACCAAGATTAAAACATAAGAAAACCCCACATGTGAATTTCTTTGCCTTGAAATGTGTGCACTGGGGGTACGCACCTCCTGAACGACTGACCTGCGGGTATGTACGCACTCTATTTAACTCCGACCTGCGTGTAAGCACCTTATGTAAGGTGTACCTGCGTACCCCTTATTTTCTTCAATATTTGATAGTTGATCATCAATCTTTGCTGCTGACTTGAAGTACTATGATCTATCACCTGAATGGGTTGCCATCAAGGACAACACTTTAGCCATAATGCCAACATCTTTGACATGATGTTGGGAAGTACATCAGATCATGCACTGCCTGTGCCATTGCCAAATCAACCATCAAGAAGTAAGGCCTCTATACCTCGCTGCCCACCACTAGTCGACCTTGGGAATCCATCTCCATGGATTACATGTCAGGTCTTCCTTCCACTAAGCATGGAAATGACTGTGTTTTTATGGTCGTCAATAGGTTCTCAAAGATGGCCATTATGGCTACCTACAAGAAGAATATCACAGCAGAAGCCACTGTTAAACTATTCTTTGAATGTGTGTGGGTACACTTTGGGATCCCATAATCTATCATCTCAGATCAAGACAGTAGGTTCTTAAGTACATTTTGGCCTAGTCTCTGGTTGATGCTCAACACCAAGCTCACTAAGTCCACAACCTTCCATCCTCAAACTGATGCCCAGACAAAGGTTGTCAGCAGGATGATTGTACACATTCTGCGCATGTACAACTCAAAGCATCAGTGCACATGGGATGAGAGCCTCCCCTATGTTCAACTCAACTACAACTGGAATCTCCACATCTCGACTAGCCAGAGCAGTTTTCAGGTGGGCTTGGGGTTCCAGCCACTATGTCCCATTGATGTGGCCATTCTAGTTGCAGCTACTCACGTAGATTAGGCTCATGTCCAGTCTAAAACAGATAAGGCAAATAGCTTCATTGAGCACATCCAACATATTCGCCAGCAAGTCCATGACATTTTGGTGAAATCAAATGCCAAGTACAAGAAATGACATGATCAACATCAGGTGCCACAAAAGTTTCATGTGGGCAACAATATCTGGTTGCATTTGCAAAAGGAACGCCTTATCGAAGCCTATCGGAAACTCAGACCACTCCGATATGGTCCTTACACCGTTACCAAGGCCATGGGAGATAATTCATTTGAGCTCAGTATTCCCCTATTCCTTGTCCTGCGCTCAGTGTTCAATGCGAACTGCCTTCGGCCATACTTTCCACCATCACTACACACATCCGACATTGCAGAACAACTCACACCCACATAGTTAAATCCAGATTGCATGGAACAAGTTGCAACTGATCGGATCATGGACACACAGATCAAGCACACTCACAAGAAGAATATTCAATTGTATCAAGTTGTCGAAGCAGGCCAACTCCTTCACCAGGGCAAGTGGCTCACCAGGGACCAAGTTCAGCAAAAGTTTCCTCATTTCATGGAGGAACTCAATGCAATGGGGACCATTACTTCCTAAAGGGGGACGAATGATCCAAGTGGATATTGGTGGCCACCTACCAAGTCCACTTGGACCCCCACCATTGTTTCTTTCAAATTTTCAGTTTTCTTAATTGTAGCACAATTTACTATTTTTAGCAGTTTATCGGGTCCTAAACTTCTGGAGCCATTTTGAGGCCCTATGCGACGTTTTTTTTTGAAAACCGGGAGCAACATGGGTCCATGGACCGATGTTTCTCTTCCCAAAATTGTAGTTCTCAGATATATCTTTCTAACGAGATATTGTACGCATCAAACAAGGATTTTATGCCAAAGTTATGACCTCGGGAAGTTGATGTACCAATTTACCCAAACGGGGCCCACACTTTAGTGTTTCATCTTCTAGGGTTAGGTTTTTGGATGTTTAGGGTTTTCCATTGTTTCTCAATGATAAATATGCCTTCGAGCCTCATTGTAACATACTTCAAAGGCATGTAGCTGCTACATCTCTTCTCAGAGATAAGCTACCATCGCCCTAGCTGATTTATTTCCATTTATGTTTGTAAGCATATTTCAGTATTTTACACTAATGAAATGAAGTATTATTTCTGTTGCATCTTTTTGTATATGGTCATCTTTGTATTTTTTTGTGTTCCTATTTAAATCCAGATCAGAATGTAAGAATGATGAAGAAGTGTGGGAATTTTTTCAAAAGTTACAACAAGATCCTGGTACATTTGATACATTTAGCTAGAAAAAGGATTCATCATGGTTCAAGGATGACCTATACCTATGTAAGAATTCCTATCTCAAACAAAGATTCTGATGGAATTACACACCTCTCCCTTTTGACGGAGCTTGGGATTTTTAAAAACTTACCACAAGGTTAAGAAGGAAATTTTTTGGGATGGCCTTAAATCAGATATTCAAGAGTTTTTGGTGGAATGTTTGGTTTGCGAACAAAATAAAGTTGAAACAATTAAGACCCCAGGTCTATTACAACATTTATCCATTCCAAGCCAATGTTGGGAGGAGGTTTCAATGGATTTTATCACGGGTTTACCCAAGTCCGAAGGAAAGAGTGTCGTCATGGTGGTGTTTGACAAACTTACCAAGTATGCACACTTTTGTGCATTATCGCATCAATTTAAAGAAAGAACAATCTCTACTACATTTATGTAAATAATAGGAAAGCTACATGGAAACCCAAAGATTATTGTAAGTGACAGAGATCCCAATTTCATCGAAAATTTTTGGACAGGATTATTTTCTTGTCTTAGTACTCAACCAGCTCATAACTCACCTTATCATCCTCAATATGATGGGAAAACTGAGATAGTAGATAATGTTTGGAAGGATATCTTCGTTTCTTTATATATAATAAACAAGCACAATGGGTCAAATGGTTACCTCTGGTTGAATGGTGGTATAACACTTCCTTCTATACTCTAGCAAAAACGACCCCATTTATGGCACTTTATCAATACCATCCACTGTCAATCACATCATATTTAAGAGAAAGTTAAGGTTCAAGCAGTGGAGGATCATATCGAGCACCAACAACAGGTTCTCCAAATCTTAAAGGATAACCTCACTTTGGCACATAATAGAATGAAACAATAGGTAGATCAACACTGCATTGAAAGAAGTTTTGATGTAGGTGACTAGGAATTCCAACGGCTACAACCATATAAACAAATTTCCCTCAAGTAAGCTATGAAGGATAATAAATTATCGCCAAAGTATTATGGTACATACAAGGTGTTGCAAAAGATTGGTACTATGGCATACAAATTGGAGCTTCCTGCAGTTTCCCGAGTGCACCTAGTTTTCCATGTTTCATGCTGTTAGGGTCCCACCCTAACCCTGTTATTTATGTCATGGGATCACGTCATAGTCAAGAGTCAATAAAGCCCATATTAATATTTGTAAGTGGTTAACCCGCAATTAATGACGGGACCACAGTTAGTTGCAAATGGGCGGTAGTATTAGTTAGATGGTAAATGGGCGGTAGTATTAGTTAGATGGTAAATGGGTGGTAGTATTAGATAGATGGTATTAATAAAATCCACGATATTGGTTCGTGGTATTGCATGTATGAGTCATATATAAAGGATAGAGACTCCCTGCGAGGAGCATTGTGTCTTGTTTTGTAATCGAGCTCTGCTCTATTGGAGGTTGCCCCCTCGAAGAGGCCTGTGAACATTTCTGTCTGGATAATAAAATCATTGCTATTCTGTGCTCTGGGTATATTTTCTTCGCATATTTTGTGTTCTCAGTATCTTTTCTTCGCAAATTCTATGTTTGGGTATCGCTTTGCAGGTTAAGAGCATAACAAGTGGTATCAGAGCACTTTCCAGGGCTCGGTGGGATCTCCAAATTTTAGCAAAATTTTTTAGGCTAGAGACGTGTTCCGGCGTCTTTAAACCACGGGATCTGTCGTTAAGCGCATAAACCTGCGGATTTGGGGAGGCATGCACGCAGGAAATACAAGAGGTGGTCATGTCTGTTGGACTCCCTTGTAACCCCTGTGGGTACCCCTTCGAGTAGTAGCGCATTAGACAGAACCGCGCACGGACTGTCTTCCACGTACCCTCTGGGTATATAGGAAGCCCCCTAGCTCCCTTGAAACCTCGCCATAGATAAAACTTCGGCCGTCTTGTGGCTATAGTACACCGAGAACAGCACTCGGAGAGATTACTCGCCCGTACGATAGGGTAGTCGGGTTGTACGGCTAAGGGTACGGTTGATCCTCCTTAGTTAGAGCCCTGAAACATTGGGCCGAGTACTACTGTCAGACCCTTATGTATATTGCGATCTGTAGCACCTGACACTCCCCAAGACCATAGTTCCCTTTCTATCGGGGGATCACACATCATCTATTCCAGATCAGCAGCAGCAGTTGTTCCACCATTCAGATCTCTCAGATCCACCAGATCGGAGCAACAGCAATTGTTCCACCATTCAGATCTCTCAGATTCGCTAGATCGGAGTAGTTGGGAAGGGTTCCTGTACCTGGATATAATTTTCGCAGGACTTTTGGCGGCATTGGCATTTTGAGGATTTGGCGACTGCAGTATTGATCAGGAAGGAGTAAAACTCCGTTAGGAGTTTTCTTCCGAGGCGCTTATTGGTGACCTAGCCCATCAGAATCAGGACGACGAGCTGAGCAAAGTGGTAACATTCAATTCTTAGTAACAATTTTTAGGTGGTCCCAAATTTTCGTCAGGCGGGTGTATGGTAGAAACTCGTGCTCAAGCAATGGCCAATGAAAGGTTAGCCCAAATTGAAGACCATGTGCACTCCCTCCACACTGCCGTGGAAAGGCTCGAAAATAAGCTTAAAGGAATAGGTCTCCAACTACAGGACAAGGGCAAGGAGCCAGCCCACGAGGAGGCGTATAAGGGTCATGAATACCATGAGGGGGAGTCTAGCCACTCTCCTCACGTCTGGCACACCCATCCACCACCCAATCAGAGACCTCCCAAGTTGGATATGCATAAATTTGACGGTTCTCACACGTCCGCATGGCTAGCACAAATGGAGCAGTATTTTCAATTGAATCATATCATAGATGAGGGGACTAAGCTTATGGTGGGCACCATGTACTTGGACAGTGAACGATGGCAATGGAAGGAATGGTATCAGCGTTGCAATGGACAATTTCAGAATTGGGGCCAATTTACCAAAGCTCTTCGAAATCGCTTTGAACAGGAAGACTCTTTTTTGGGGCGTCTCACTAAGCTCCGACAGATGGGTACAGTAGATGAATATATTGCTACTTTTGAAGCCTTAGCCTTCCACACTAAGGGTCTCACAGATGAATTCTACATGGAATGCTTTATCAGCGGTCTTAAAGAAGCCATCAAAGCTCAGGTTCTACTCCACCACCCCCCCACATGGAACGAGGCTTGCCAGGTAGCCCGTAAGGTGGAACGGGCACTAACAGCCCAATCCAGCCATCCCAACTTCATCGCTAAAGGTCGTCCCTCACAGGCTCCCAATATGACCCAAACACTTAAGGTTCAAAAGGTGTCACCTGCAGAAATGGCCGAAAGAAGGAAGCAAGGACTATGTTACTACTGTGATGAAAAATATTCCCCGGGTCATAAATGCAAAGAGCACAAGTTTTTTCAAATAGATGCCATTGACTACAGCTCCACCGAGGAAGATCCACCACTTGAGGAACCAGAGGTGACCAAAGAAGATAACCAACAGGAGATGGTATCTGATGAACCAATGATTTCTCTACATGCATTGGCAGGAATTTATTCCCCTCAAACTCTCAAAATCAGGGGTTTTCTTAAACATCGCCCAGTAGTAGTCTTGATTGATAGTGGAAGTACCCATAATTTCATCCACCAAAAGATCGCTGAAGCAGCACATTGTTTTGTCCGAGCAGTTTCTAACTTCCAAGTCCAGATTGCAGATGGGGGCACAATGAAATGTGAAGGTCGCTGTGAAAATGTCAAAATTCAAATGGGGGATTATCACTTGAAAACCCACATGTTTGTAATACACATGGGGGGTTGCGACATTGTCCTAGGTGCGGAATGGCTCCGCACTCTTGGGCCAATCACAATGGATTTCCAGGAGTTATATATGAGTTTTAAGCAGAACGACTACACACATACCCTCCGTGGACTACAAGCGGGAGCCCCCTCTATCATAAGCTCGCATCGTATGGAAAAATTGTTAAAAAAGGGCCATCATGGAGTAATAGCTCAATTAAATGCCATCCAGGTAGTAGACACCATGTCTTCGCCAATTCATCCGGAGATGCAACAGATTTTGAATAAACATCGGACGGTCTTTGACAAACCTCATGAACTTCCACCCTCACGAGGGGAACATGATCATAGCATCACATTGGTTCCAGGGGCCCAACCCCCAAATGTGCGGCCATACAGACATCCGTTCACCCAAAAGAATGAAATAGAAAAAATCATCAAGGAATTGTTGGAAGCAGTTGTCATTCATCCTAGCATTAGTCCTTACTCATCTCTAGTCGTCATGGTCCTCAAGAAAGATGGGGAGTGGCGGATGTGTCCAGACTTCAGGGCCCTCAATAAGTTAACAGTCAAAGATAAATTTCCCATCCCAGTGGTTGACGATTTGCTGGACGAACTCAATGGGGCTCAATTCTTCACTAAATTGGATCTTTGCTCGGGCTACCACCAAATTCGCATGAAGGAAGTCGACATTCCCAAGACAGCTTTCAGAACTCATGAAGGCCATTATGAGTTCCTGGTCATGCCATTTGGTCTCTGTAATGCCCCCTCTACTTTTCAGAGCCTTATGAATCACCTCCTCAAACCATATCTCAGAAAATTTGTCCTGGTCTTCTTCGATGACATCCTCATCTATAGTGGCACTTGGGCGGCACATCTTCAACATGTAGATATCCTCTTGCAACTGCTCCGCAAGCATAAACTATTTGTCAAAATGTCTAAGTGTGCGTTTGGCATGGAAGAAGTGGAGTATTTAGGCCGCATTGTGGGCCGTGAAGGTGTCAAGGTGGATCCCAAAAAGATCCAGGCAATGCAAGAATGGCCTCAACCTAAGACCTTGAAAAGCTTGAGAGGATTTTTGGGTCTCACAGGCTATTATCGTAAATTTGTCCGCAACTATGGCCGCATAGCGAAGCCCCTGACGCAACTTCTAAAGAAAAATTCCTTCTTCTGGAACAAAGAAGCACAACAAGCATTTACCGCTCTCAAAACTGCCATGTGTTCCACTCCGGTCTTAGCACTACCGGACTTCACCAAAACATTTGTCATTGAATCTGATGCTTCGGGAACAGGTATTGGAGTTGTCTTAATGCAGGAAGGGCGACCATTGGCCTTCACCAGCCAACAACTAAGTGGGAAGAACTTGGGCCAATCCACCTATGAGAAGGAAATGATGGCCATCTTACATGAAGTTGAGACCTGGCGACCTTACTTGTTCGGGCGACGTTTCGAGATCCGCACAGATCATCACAGTCTTAAATATTTTTTAGAGCAACGCCTATCTTCCCCCCAACAAAATAAATGGTTAGCCAAAATGCTGGGTTATGATTATGAGATCATTTACAAGAAAGGGAAAGACAACAGGCTAGCAGATGCATTGTCACGCCAATTTGAGGAGGAAAGTACTCTGCTTGCAATATCCCTCCCCATTCCAGACTGGATTGAAGAGGCTCGCAGGGAATGGTTTTCACATCCTGGGCTCTCCCAACTCATTTCTCAATTACAGGCAGATCCTAATTCTAGCAAGGGCTACTCGTGGCAGAATGATATTCTTCGCTACAAGGACAGAGTCGTCATATCACCAACATCCACCCTCAAAAGTCGCATTTTGGCAGAATTGCATTCCTCTCCCATTGGAGGACATTCGGGCTTTCAGAAGACATATGCTCGCACCAGAAGATCATTTTTTTGGACCGGCATGAAACAAGACATCCTTACTTTTGTAGCAGAATGTGACGTCTGTCAACGCCACAAGGGGGAAACCGTCAACACACCAGGAACATTACAACCATTGCCCATTCCGGCGTCAATTTCGATGGAGGTCTCCATGGATTTCATTACAGGTCTTCCAATGTCTGGGAACAAATCAGTCATCATGGTGGTTGTGGACCGACTATCGAAGTATGCTCATTTCTGCGCTCTACCCCAACCATTCACACCTACTTTGGTTGCTCAAACTTTCATGGATCAAATCTTCAAATTGCATGGCATGCCCACTTCTATTGTGTCCGACCGCGACCCAATCTTCACCAGTAATTTTTGGCAAGAGCTCTTCAGAATACAAGGCACTCAACTCAAACTCAGTACTTCATATCATCCGCAAACAGATGGTCAAACCGAAACCGTCAACAAATGTCTAGAAACCTACCTTAGGTGTTTCACTTCAGAAAAACAACACCTTTGGGTATAGTGGTTACCTCTGGCGGAATGGTGGTATAACACCAACTATCATGCCACCACCAAAATGACTCCCTATGAAGCAGTCTATGGACAACTTCCGCCGTCCCCTACTTCTTATCTCACAGGGTGCTCCAAAGTACAAGCAGTGGATCAACTCTTACAACACCGTGCAACCATGCTTGCCAACCTGCGCGAGAATCTTCAACAAGCCCAGAACCGTATGAAGCAACAGGCTGACCAACATCGCTCAGAGCGCCAATTTCAAGAAGGGGATCAGGTCTTTTTGAAGCTGCAACCATATAAGCAAACATCACTCAAAGACAAGGGATGTCAAAATCTCTCTCCAAAATTCTACGGACCATATCAAGTACTTCAGTGCATTGGAGAAGTGGCTTACAAGCTGGCTTTGCCACCCAGAGCAAAAATCCACCCAGTTTTCCATGTATCGTGCCTCAAGAAAGTGATTGGGAACAATTGCCGAGTTCAAACCAGTCTACCTGAATTGGATGAAGAAGGATCAATCTGGCTTCAACCTGAACAGGTTCTAGAAACACGAGACAAGCACCTGCGTGGCCGCATGATTAAGGAGGTCCTCATCAAATGGAAAGACACCTCGCCAGAAGATGCAACTTGGGAACCAGCCGCTATTCTTCAGCAGTTTCCGCAGCTTCAACCTTAAGGACAAGGCTAGTCTTAAGGGGGAGGGCATGTTAGGGTCCCACCCTAACCCCCTTATTTATGTCATGGGATCACGTCATAGTCAAGAGTCAATAAAGCCCATATTAATATTTGTAAGTGGTTAACCCGCAATTAATGACGGGACCATAGTTAGTTGCAAATGGGCGGTAGTATTAGTTAGATGGTAAATGGGCGGTAGTATTAGATAGATGGTACTAATAAAATCCACGATATTGGCTCGTGGTATTGCATGTATGAGTCATATATAAAGGATAGAGACTCCCTGCGAGGAGCATTGTGTCTTGTTTTGTAATCGAGCTCTGCTCTATTGGAGGTTGCCCCCTCGAAGATGCCTGTGAACATTTCTCTCTGGATAATAAAATCATTGCTATTCTGTGCTCTGGGTATATTTTCTTCGCATATTTTGTGTTCTCGGTATCTTTTCTTCGCAAATTCTATGTTTGGGTATCGCTTTACAGGTTAAGAGCATAACACATGCTTAAAGAAGGTTATATGTGACAAAGTCCCAGTTTAAACAATATTTCCAAAACTTGATGAGGAAATAAAAATAATATCAGAACATGAAGCAGTCACAAAAACAAGAACACGACAACTTCGAAATTGATCAATTTCAGAGTATCTCATCAAGTGGAAGAACTTACCCACTGAAGATTCCACATGGGAGGGTGAGGATTTTATATAGAAGCATTCAAAGCTACTCAAATGTTGTGGACAACACTTTTTTGAAGGAGAGTGGCATGTTAGGTCCCTATAATACTCGTGATTCCTCCATTACTATTGTCATTGTAGCCCTTATTGTTATTTTTGTGCCACTATTGTCCCCATATTGTTATTATTGTGCCTCATAGAAGCCCACTATTGTCATTGTTGTTCCTTTATATTATTATTATTATGTTGAATTTGATTATATTGTGACCTGTTAGACTCCTATATAGAGAAATGAGGTTTTTGCATTTGTGTAATGTAAAGGAGGTTTCCCCCTTGAAGAGGCTTATTTTGAAGGCATTCATGTATATTTTCTTCTATTTTGTGAGCTGGTTGCACACCAATACTGTAGTAAATATTCTCAATAAGGCTCATGTTCATGTGAATAGTGATAAAACTCTGTAGGAACGTTGGTATGGTAAGCCTCCCACTGTAAAGCATTTTAGATTTTTTGGAAGAAAATGTTTCATAAAAATAATGATGAAAAACTTGGTAAGTTTGAAGCTAGAGAAGATGAATGAATACTTCTTGGTTACTCATCTAGAAGCAAAGGATACGTATGTTATAATAAGAGACTTTGGAAAATTTTTGAATGAGTTGATGTTGTGAGTGATGAAGCATGTACAGATCCCAAAAGGGTAACACCAACATAAGAGAATGATGATGATGAATTATTTCCCACATCAAACTGCAATGACATAGAAGAAGAAACTAATGAAGCAACAGAAGAAGACACATCAGACAAAGAAAAGTTTCCATCTAGGTATGTTCAAAAGAATCATCTAGAAACTGAAACTATAGGAGAAAAGTAACGTTGGGTACAAACAAGAAGAACCCTTGTAGGATCTTCTACTTATCTATCTATATTATCCACCATTGAACCACAAAATGTAAATCAATCTAGTAAAGGCGAATGTTGCGTTAAGGCCATGAATGAAGACCTTGATCAAATTGAAAAGAATGATACTTGGGAATTGGTTCCAAGGCCTCACGAAAAAAATGTTATTGGGAAAAAATGGATATTCAAAAATAAGTTGAATTAAAGTGGAGAGGATATTAGGAACAAAGCTAGACTTGTTTATAAAGGTTATGATCAACAAGGAGGTATAGGCTTTGAAGAAAAATTTGCACCAGTAGCTAGACTTGAAGCCACAAGAATGTTTCTTGCACTTTCAAGTTTTCGAAACTTCAAATTTTATCAAGTGGATGTAAAATTTCCTTTCCTTAATGGAGATCTAGAAGAAGTATATATTGAACAACCAAAAGGATTCATTTTGCAGGATGATGAAAATCTTGTATGTAAACTTAAAAATGATTTATATGGGATAAACAAGCTCCACAAGCATGGTATTATCATCTTGAAAAATATCTTCACCAACAAGGTTTCACAAAAGGATCCACACACATCAACTTGTACACAAAAATTGAGGATGATAAACTGCTAATTATTGTTGTTTATGTTGATGATACCATCTTTGGTAGTAGTTAAGAATCTATGAGTCAAAACTTTTCTTTTGTTATGCAGCAAGAATTTGACATGTCTCTACTTGGGGAACTAACCTATTTTCTTGGTCTACAAGTGCAACAAGAAAAATACTTCTCTCACAAGCAAAATACTTGAAGTAAATTCTGAAGAAGTATGGGATGGAAGATTGCAAACTTGTATGTACTCCCATGATGACAGGATGTAGCCTCATTTCTAATGCTGATTCTCTAGCAGTAAACCAACTAGAGTATAGGTATATGATTGGAAGTCATATCTATCTAATAGGTATGGGACCAGATGTCCTGCATTCAGTTGGCATTGTTATACATTTCCAAGCCATTCCAAAGGAATCACATCTTTAGGCAGTAACATGAATATTAAAATATCTCGAAGGAACCCAAGACTTTGTTCTATGGTATCCTAAAGACATAGATCTTACCCTTCATGCATACACAGATGTGGGTTGGGTTGGAAATGTTGATGACTAGAAAAGCATTAGTGGAGGTGAATTTTACATGGGGCCCTAATTGGTATCTTGGTTTAGAAAGAAGAAAAGTTCCATATCCTTATCTATAGTAGAAGCAAAATACGTGGCTGATGCATCATGTTGCACACAACCTCTTTGGATGATGAAAACATTACAAGATATACAAATTGAATTTTCTCCACCCTTCCCCCACCTATGTGATAATACAAGTGCTATTAGCATTTCAAAAAGTCTTGTTATGCGCTCCAAGACCAAGCATATTCCTATTAAGTATCACTTTCTATGAGAACAAGTTTTGGATAAAAACGTTAAATTGGTGTATGTTCCATCCAAAGAACAAGTTGTTTATATATTTACTAAACCTCTTCTCAGGGAAGCATTTGAATATCTCAAACAAAAACTAGGAGTTGTCTCTACATTATTGTGTTGTTAATATAGTCTTCTCAACGTACAGGTGAAAATTCAGAAGGCTTCTTTCCATACGTGAGTTTCATTAAGTATAGTCATGTATATACGTGAGTTTGTTTGCAGATAGTCACATATGTTTTTTTTCCTGATAGAAAATAGTGGGATAGACAAAGATTAGCCTCTGACATGCTACTGACATCTATGACTTGATTTTTCTACATCTGGTGTTGATGGTATAATTTGCTAATATGGTATTGAGTTATTCTTTTCTCATTGACATTTATCTCATTGATGAAGATGTTTTGATGAATGAGTTCTTAACAATGAACATGTAGGATAGGTTCAAGGGGAGCATTAGCCTTATAGAATATAATTCATCGTTGGCATTATGGTTGTTGAATTATGTTTCTATTTAGATCTTTTGGTCTCATTTATTTATGTCATATCTGTCATTTGATGTAAAGTTCATGTGTAGACCTGTTATGTAATAATTTTCATATTTAGTCATGTATGGAATTTTTAGGTGATGTCAACTATGTAACCCCACTTGGTTGGGTGGTAGTGTCAAAAATGTAATCCCACTTGGTTGGGTGGTTGAGTCAAGTATGTATCCCAACATGGTTGGGAGATTGATGTAAGTATGAATCCTTGGTGATAGGAAGGTCATACATAGTTGAGTTATAGAGTCATGTTTTTCATTTGAAAATATTTGTGAAGATTCAGCATGTGCTCAGGGGGAGCATGGACAATATAGTGCAAATCAGATCCAAAGAGGGATCTTTGATCTGCCCTTTTCTCTTGATGTCAAAGTGGGAGAGTATCTTGGTGTTTGAATAATAGTTATTAGATGTGTCTAACAAGTTTCTATAGGTTCAAGTGATCAACACCAACATGGTTACCATCAAGTCCAAAGGGGGAGATTATTGGCATTATGATTCATGTGTTATCCTTCATGGCAACTCACTTGTAACAGAACAAGTATATGGTAACTAGATGAGTCCACAGGGCAGTTCAAAGGTGATAGAGTGATGGAACATAATAAAAAAATCATGGGATAAAGGTTTAAAGATGAAAATGAAAAGTTTCATAAGGTTGAACATTTGAAGATCTATACACAGTTTCGTCAAGGCCAAGTCACATATACACGTAGATTTGGTGAAGCAAAGTCACATATAGTTTTTGCACCATGGTATTGTAAATACCATGGGTCTTTACCATGGTATTGGCCCATAGTAATGAGTGCAGAAATGGATATTAATCTCGTGAAAGAATTCCATCGGCATAACTAAGGGTTTGACCCATGGTATTAGCAAAGGCTCTAACTATATAAGGAGGTGAAGATCAAAGTGCTAAGTGTGCATGTGAAAGGGTTTTTGATGAATACTTCAATTTGAAGTATATTTGCATTGTAAGGGTCACAATTGACACACAAATGTGAAATAATTATGCACCGATGAATACAATGATGGATTAGGATTGTGAGACCTGAAATGACTTTCCATTATATGATCTTCTCATGGATTGACTAGATCTAAGTATTGACACATGTTTTTATCTCTGAATATTATTATCTCGGTCTTTCTAAAGTTCTGAAGAGTTGCACAATTTTAGGTCAAAATTTGCAGATCTATAGTAGGTTGGTCTCGATGAAGTCGAGTATACACGTGGGTTGATTTCTTCAAAGTCACGTATATAAAGCAAGGGTTTTTGTTCATAAATGATTGATCAACCTGATCAGTGTTGTCTATCAATGATGTCCTCATGTTGATCTGGGTTGAGTGATAATGTCTAAAGTAGAAGTGATTGAATGGTGAAGTTGAATTTGGTTACATGTTGATTGGTTGAAAAAATTATTGATGTTGCTAATTGTATGAGGGTTCTGTATGAGAATAGAATATTTTAGAATAACTATGGTCAACTCTGTGTCTGATTCAACATTACAAGTTTTTAGTATATTGAGATCTCTATGCAATTTTCTTTACAGAAAAGGATGTATAAAAGCGGGTTTCCTTAAGTGAAGTAGTGTAGACATGTTGGCATATGAATGCTTAGGGTTGCATTTCATTTTGTGTGTTGATGCAGTATTTTGAGTTGAGTTCTTTGTTCTGGTTACAATGATCTCACTTTTCTATTTGAATTAAGTTGGTGTTTGCTACAATTGATCTACAAGTTGTGATGTATTAAAGAAAGTGGTTCTAGCATGAAATTTATGAAATGTGGTCCATAGATGTTTTTGAGAGTTGGATCCTTCAGTGAGGAAGTCGAATCGTCCTGCCAGTATGAGATGGTAATTATATCAGGGGGTTGGAGCTCCCTTTCAGTAGGAGTTGGAGAATGAGTGAAGGTTCTAGCCATCAACATGTGGGTGCCTACGTACTGACATGAGTCTGCACCAGTACAAGAATGTAAGAATTTTTTATATTAATAAGTTTGAAGACTGAGATGACAACGATGGTGGTTTTCTCCCTGATTGGGTTTCCACCTTAAATCCTCGTGTTCATGTGTGGTAATTTATTATGTTCTTACTGCACCTACTTATTTCGTATCAAATGCCTAATAAATCTCCTACATTCTGGTTTAAGTTTAATAAATAAAGAATTACCCATTTTACAAGTTTACTAAGCATACACTGGTTTCTTTTACAACAGTCGTGCATATACGTGAGTTGGGTTAGTCATGTATATATTTTGAGAGAAGAAAATTATTTTTGTGAGTTTTTAAAATAATGATTCATCCCCTCTCAGTATTTTTCCCAACAATATATCGTATTTTCCATTTTCATAAAAGCACATAAATATATACATTTCATCTATCATCATGTCATTCTCTAATTGAATACGATTTACTTTACATATTTAAAGTCCACAATGGCACTTATCGAATTAAGATCAAATGATAATTATGAAGGGTGAGCCATGCTCCACCCCAACATAGAAGCAATCACACTATAGAATTATGCAACTCTATTCTAGATCAAGAAGCCATGAAGAAAGTTCCCCTTAACAATACAGGGTGGATTCCTAAAGGTAATTATCCTTGATCAAGTCAACTTGTTTGTTCTCTTCGTCAATCTAATTGTCTCCTGGATATTCCCTTGCACCATATGAGTGCTAATGTCCTAGGTGTGTTTGTCTCTCCTTTCTCTTCTCTTCTCACTCTTAACATACCCCTTTATTACCCATCATCCTATTAAGGTAGAAAGAGGGTAGTTACTAAGATGAATCGACCTTGAAGATTCGAGTTATGGAAATATGGTCTAAATTTTTCAATATTTTTCAAACACTTCAAAACTTAAAATGGATAAAAAAAATGTGTTCATCTCATTCAAACCTTTCCAACAATATAATATTTTCCTCAATGAAGTTTGGGATCAAAATTTGTAGCCATTTAAATATTTGGCCTATTAATTAATTCCATGTCATCATCTGAAGGTTTGTGTGGCATTTCTTCTAGCAGCTGCTGACTCATTCATGGCGGTCAATACTCATTGGATCCCCATTCACCAGGCATGATATATATATATATATATATATATATATATATATATATATATATATATATATATATATATATATATATATATATATATATATATATATATATATATATCATGTGGGCCCTTCTGTGCCAACTCACAATGGAAATAAAATATAGGGGATTTCATTTGTAGTCCCCTGTTAAGCCCACCAGGGAAGAACCTTTGGGGTTATGTGGAACCCCCACTCTGTCATTCCACGACATCAATCAACTAGGGATCCTTTTATTCCAATTTCACTGGGCTTGGCCTCCCTCATAGGCCCCTCCTCTTGCACGTTATTTCGCATGTTTTCATGAATACATGCATGGGCTCCACCACTACAACATCACATAGAGAATAAAATCCCAGTGGGATTGAACAAAGTGCCATAGGATCTTGCAAGCGTAGAGGTGTAGGGGTGACATCATGGTTTCAAATCATCATGGTGGCATCATCATCTCTAATCATTGAGGTGATGTCATAGGTTCTAATCATCAAGGTCATCTAATAGACTAAATGATCTACAACAATCAACAATAAAAATTTCCCAAGTTGGAATCTGGTTATATCACCTAACCATATGGCGTATGATGTTCAAGACCTAATATCCTTTAGGGATTAGGGTTTTCAACTCCTACATGTTTTAAAGAAATCATTTTTTTATATGTATAATTAATAGAGGATTTTCCTAGGGCCTCTAAAGCCATAACTTATTTGAATATGTTTGCTTCCCATCTAGCTATCCCTTCTAATATTTTATGGAAACTTGACCCAACCCTCATCCTCATATGCAAAGGCTTAAATAAGTGCATAGGTGCATATATTTATACATGCCATGTGATTTCCCTTTTGATATTTTACACAACCTTTACCCATCATGTCTTCATTGTAGCCTATACATATATAAATACATACCTACAAACATACATACATACACATACACAAACACACATTTATATGAAAATAGTGTTATCCCTCCTAAGCTTGTTGTTTACAAATTGGGGCCTCATTTCCAATTTAGTTCTAATATATGCATGCAACATTTAACATATATTTGTTAATCTCTTTCATACTCTAGCCATCTATACCATAATGTAGGCTCTGAAAGAACACAAAAGCAATCCTGTTTTTGGTGAAATTATCCAAGAATTCAGCCTGACTTCCACACAATAAAGAGATAATTCCAGACCATGATTTATAGTTATTTATTAGTCATTAAACATAGAATACACTCCATATATAACAAGTAGAAAAGTTTAGGAAT
Organism: Pinus tabuliformis; assembly: GCA_031772625.1. NCBI lineage: Eukaryota > Viridiplantae > Streptophyta > Pinopsida > Pinales > Pinaceae > Pinus > Pinus tabuliformis. Next base: position 85,589,901 of record CM062811.1, on the reverse strand, counting down.
TTAGCTTATCGACGCATGACAAAAATTCATAAAAAGAACCATAAGCATTCAATAATTTCATGGGACATCATGACACAACAATGCAATATCATTCATAGTGAAACATTAAATTTCATAAGGAAAAAATTAACTCCACAACTCTTAGCTAAATACAGGGAAATACAATAAATATAATGGGCAAACCGAAGGTGGAACTTCAATTTTCCACCGAACCATAAGCCTACTGTAGTCATAATCACTTATATCAGTCAACCCAAATCCAAATCCATAATATAAGGGGAATTCATTTTCAACATATTTAGCAAGAAGCCATATTTAGTCAATAGAGGATATGAAATACATTTGACATAGGATGGTTTATCAACTAGTCAAGCACACAAAATTCACAGCCATGGTTGGTTAATCAGTTGTATCAAGCACTCTAAGTGTGGTTTATGAGCCCAAAACAAGAGCATTAGGTTTTTTTATCATGTTTCTCTTCACAATTTCCCTTCTACATATTGTTTGTGAGCCCTGTTAGCCCTAAGGTGCAGTGTTGCCATTTTGGAAGCTAAAGGAAGGAGATGGTCTGCTTTGCTGTCCTAGAGAGGTCCCCACACAAGCCATCACCCCACTTTCCTCACTCTTCCACTTACATTATATTCCACTCATATCATAACGAGACCCTCTTTCTACTAGGCCTTTAACCCAAAAACCCCTGAAAATCTTACCTTTCCATCCATACTCTCCCTCTGCACACTTCTCGAGGACATCCCGTACCTCTGTGTCCCTTCACTGTTAGATCACCCACCAATCTGATGGCCCATGTTTCCCTGATCGACGAGACATGCTCGATCGATTTCCACCATTAGGTCACCTGTGCCAGTAATAACGGTTGTCGCTCATATCGCATGGGCAATTAGCGAGAGGAATATACGCCCGATAAAGGCATTTTTCTCTCTCCTCTGCTGCTACATGGCATGCAAGGAGTGGCATCATGTGGGCACCACCCTTTACCACTTACCACTTGATGAGTGCCCGATAAAGCCATTTCTGCCCAAATGAAACCGCCCCTGGGCATTATCGTCCATGCACCTTCTCCACCCGATAACCATCTAATCTACTCATCTGAGCTCTGATGGCTCGGACATTTCTGCTCCCACCATGAGTTCAGGCCTCCTATGTGTTATCTCCACCATCCATTTCCCTCGATCCAATGATCCTCATCCATGATCACCTTGGTTTACCCTCCGTCGTTTGATCACCATCTTGACCTTCGGTTCATCTCATCCAATGGCCCATACACCTCGCACCCCACTTCCCATCAATCACCCAGGGAGGAAAGAGGTTGGCTCCGACAATATTTGTGGCAGGTAGATTGTTGAACTAAATTAACAGAAATCATGGCCGAAAAGGGATAAAACAATAGTGCAATGCAGCGAAATTAACAGAAATGATCGTAGAACATCACAGCAAGTTCGAGCCACCTGACAGAGTGGAAAAGTGACCAAAATTAGTTACTATGTTTGTTAGAAACAATGTCCTTGTGCTCATGCTTGTCTAATTATGGCATCAAGCAGTTAAAAGCTAGAGGGAATAGATTAAGACATCTCAAGCCCTAGAAAGCCTGAGAGCATTGCAAAATCCTATAAATGGCTAAAAGTTAGAAGGAACAAGGGTTCAATTTTAGGAGATTGTAGATACTATGTTCCTTGTAGCTTCTCATGTTCATTCCAGTAATACAAGCTTCTTTTGTTGTTATATGTTCAATGTTCATTTCTCTTATGTTCTAAGCTTGCACTTGGATAAGTCTATTCATGATTTCCTCTGTGTCTAATGCCAGATAACTGTCATCTTATCTCTACATTCTTAAATTGGATTTGCAATTGAATAGGTTATTCACGTTTCTTCTATGTCTAATGCCAGATAACTGTCATCTTATCTTTGTGTTGATGAATTATATTTGCAAGTTTCATTTACTTCCTGTATCTAGCCATTCATATATGTTATGTATGCATCTGTTGGTACAGTTAGTATTCTCCATCTATCCATTGAATCTATAAACTATTGAGCATTAGAGGTCTAAATCCTTACCAAGCTGAGGGTGTTCATGCATGTCTGAAGTGAAACAGAGTTGAAGTGGTTATCCGGCTTGATCCAAACCATCATCCATCCCAATAGTCTAGAGAAAAATATTTAAGATTATATGTTACCAAGCATCTCCGAGCTACAACCTAGGAGAGTTTCCTGGAGTGTTAACATAATTGGCACCGTTTCCAAGGAGAGGAGACTGAAGTTCAACTTCCCTAGGCGATGACACAGATCCAGCTTTGATGATAGACAAATTCTAGATGCTATTTTGGTTGTAATCATCTATCTGGTAGCTCTACTGGAGGCTAAACCTCTTGGCGACTCCACTTTGTAGTTTTGGCTCAGTTTGGGAGGCATACTCGGAGAAATCCTCAGAAGCCGCTAGTTGATCCAGTACCTGACCCTAAAAAGATCATCAAGGAAATAAAGGTATTGCTTAAAGTAGCATCAGGTTCAAGTAAATCCAAAAAATCTTCTATATCTCTTCAAGAAAGGCCTATAATAGAACAAATACATGTCGAGAGTATAGCATCTAACACTGGCAGTGAAGAAAAATCTCAGAGATGCATAAATCGCCTTATTCCTTACATTCTCCTTTTGTTGTAAGCCCAAAGGAAAGCTCACCTCTTGTCCATCATACCCCTTTAGTCCCATCAGTCACTCCCTAGCCTTGTTTCATTTAGACTTCCAGTACTCTTATAGCCACCACAGCTATGGCAGGTCCGCAATCACCTACCAAAATGGAAAGAATCATGGATACTAGATACAAACCTTTAGTACTATCCACCCTTTGAATGCCATGCCTACTCAAGAATATCAGAAGTATATGCCTAAGTTCACTGGGACTGAAGGTGTTGTAGTTGAAGAACATCTTGAGTCATTCTATAGCTATGCTGATAACCTAGACCTTAGCAAAGATGATGTCTAGATGAGAGTCTTTGTCCAAAGCCTAGATGGAGAGGCTAGGAAATGGTTCAGAGAACTGACCCCAAGGTCTATAGCAGATATTGAGGCTTTAGATGATGCATTTCTATAGCATTGGGGGGATAAGAAGGATCTACTCTACTACCACACCAAGTTTGGCAACTTAAAGAGGGAAAATGGTGAGTTGTTGTTTGATTTTAATAAGAGGCATAACCGAAGGTACATCAAGATACCAGCTGAAGTAAAACCCACCACTACCTCTGCTAAGGTCACCTATGCGAGTGCTTTTGACTTTGACTCTTGCCTACCGTTGATGGAGAGGCAATGTGCTACTTTGGATGATATGTAGGATCCAACCTTGGAAGTATAATCAAACATCATGGCTGCAGAGAAGCTCAGAGGTAATGCTGATAGAAGGAGACATAGGGGCGAATATTCATCATCTTTAGACCCCAAGATAGATAAAATGACCAAGATGATAGAGTCACTAGCCTTTGAAATCTCAAAACTAAAGGTTTAGAAACACCCTAGGAAAGGAAGAGTTCCTAATACCTTTGCTCCTAGAAATCCAAATCCATATAGAAGAGATAATGAGCAATTGCAGATTCTACAAAGAATCAAAGATGCCAATGAAGACCAAAGGGTGAAGCCCCCTTTCTGGATTGTAGTCATGGAAGAAGAGCAGTTTTAAGAACATGATGAGATTCATTGTATGGAAGACAAAGTTAGTGCCTCCTTTCTCACCTTAGCTTCCTACGAAAAGTCATTATTCAATGGCCAGATCAGCCAAGAGTGGGATGGTGAGGCTATTCTACAAACTGAAGATCAGCAAAGATATAACCTGAGGTCAAAGATGAATAATGCCAAAGAAACCCCTGTTCAAAGAACTGTTTTCCTTGTAGAACAACAAGCTAATAAGTAGAAGTGACCAACAGTTGATCCTATCATCCTAAAAGCTCCAGCTCACGAGGTAAGAGGCCTTGACAAGTCTCCTTCTCCTTTCAGTTTTCAATCAGAAATTCAGAAGCTAAGGATACCTATACCTCTAGTTGAACTAGTGAAGAATGAGTCCTTCAAGAGATCTATCCTAGAGGCCCTTCAGCCCAATGCCATCCAAGCCTCCACTGACTATGTAAATCTGCAAGATGACAAACCAGCTATTGTTCTCAGCCCAATGATTGAAAATTATGATGACAGCTCCCCATCATTCTATGTCTCTTTGACTATTCATGACAAAATCCTTCACAGCTACCTTCCAGACATAGGAGCCAGCCATAATCTAATGCCCAAGGCTATCATGGATGAGTTGGGTCTTGAAATTACCAAGCCTTCTCATGAACTATTTTCTTTTGACTCTAGAAAAGTGAAATGTTTGGGATTAATCAAAGACCTAGCCATCACCTTGTCTCAGCTACCTATGAAGAGCATGACGATGGATATTGTGGTAGCATATATGCCCCCAAGTTTGGCATGTTACTTTCTAGATGTTAGATCAAGAAATTAGGTGGAACATTGCAAAATGACCTATCCTATGCTACTATCCCAGTTTTTGGAGATGAAAGTAGGAGATTATACAGAGAGGCTCAGTTGGCTTATATCATCAGTGACGAGAAGAATCCCACTAATCATCCCATCTATGTTGTTGACACCGATTTTGGAGCCTGTATTCTTCAAATTGAAGAATCCTAGTTGGCCTCCATATAGCTAAGGAAACCAGTTGATCAGATCATAGAGGAAGAAGGCCCACAAATTTGGGACATGTTCTTTGATGGAGCTTGTCTAAGGAAGCTGCAGGGGTAGGTGTAGTCCTTGTATCCCCCACAAAATAATTCATTCATTTATTTTTCAAGTTAACTTTTCAGGTCACGAACAACATAGCAGAGTACGAGGCTTCGATATTGGGCTTAAATGCTACTAAAGAAATGGGCATCAAAGGTCTAAAGGTGATTGGAGATGTAGACCTTATCATTCAATAGGTGAACAAAACTTTCCAAGCAAAGCATCCAAGGCTAAAAGCATATAGAGATGAGGTATCGAAGCCCAAGGGTTATTTTAGTAGTTTCAGTATTTCTTACATCACTAGAATGAAGAACCAACTTGTTGATTCCCTTATTGTGCCTACTAGCAAGTTTATCCCTCGTTTTCCTCCTAAATTGACTTATGAAGGTCAAGTGAAATATATACGATCTCTACCTGACAATGTCAAATACTGGAAATTTTTTGAAGATGATGATGAGATTAATAGGTTTTTACAAGTCAATGATGAATTTTCTGAAATGCACATTGACCAAGAAAACAAAACCATTGAAGAATGCAACTAGTCTGAGCTAAAGAACAAGATTGGCCAGGATAACATTGTCCAGCTACCTAGTAACCATATACCCAAAGGATTGGTGCTCCTAGAAAAGTTTTTTGATCATAATGATGTACCTTATAAGCCTGCCAGAAAAGAAAATGAGTCTGCAGTTCATAGACATAATATAGGAAGCCTAGATCATCCAAAGTACATAAATGTGTCCACCCGCTTGTCTAGTGCCCAAAGTTCTGAGTATTGTACCCTGATGAAGCAATTTATTAATATCTTTTCTTGGGAGTACAATGATCTTAAGACCTATGACACACACATCATTCATCATAAGGTCCTACTGGAGAAGGACACCATCCCTTTTAAGCAGAAGTTAAGACCTATCATCCCTCTCTTACTGCCTTTGATTGAAAAACAAAACTAAGAAACTATTGGATGCCAAGATCATAGTTCTCCTAAGGTATTCAAAGTGGATAGCTAACCTAGTGGTAGCAGAAAGAAGAATGGGGAAATTGGGCTTTGCATTGACTTCAAGAATCTGAACAAATGCTCTAGAAAATACAACTACCCCCTCCCTAAGATGGAACACTTGCTGCAAAAAGTTTTGGGGCGAGAGTCATGTCTTTCTTAGATGGATTTTTAGGTTAAAATTAGATTTTTGTACATCCAAAAGATTAGGGAAAGATTGCCTTCACTACTCCTTGGGGAACTTTCATGTACTCCAAGATGCCCTTCGGAATGATAAATGCTAGGGCTACTTTTGCGAGGACCATGGACATAGCCTTTGTGGGAGACAAGGACAAATTTGTCCTTATTTACCTTGATGACATAATAGTTTTCTACAGCAGTCACAAGGACCATCTGTAGCACTTGAAGAAGGTGTTTCTAAAGTGCAAACAGTTTGGAATTTCTGTGAACCCAAAGAAATCACAGTTTGCTCTAGAAGAAGGTAAACTTCTGGGACATATTGTTTCTGCTAAAGGTGTTAAGATTGATCCAGCCAAAGTTCAAGAAATTCAGACATTGTCCATCCCAAGGTCAAAAAGGGACATTCAATCTTTCTTGGGTAAGATTAACTTTGTCAGAAGTTTCATTCCAAACATTGCAGATCTAGTGAAGCACATCACTTCCATGCTGAACAAAGGATCAAAAATAAAATGGATAGTTGTTGGAAGAAGCTCTTTTGAAGCCATTAAACAAGCTATCATGAAAGCTCCCACTCTAATCAGTCCATATTACACCAAGGATTTTTATATCTTTTCTTTTGCCTCTTATGATACACTTGCAGCAGTTCTATTGCAGAAAAATGATGAAGGTGTAGAGCACGATGTGGCCTTTTTCAGCAAAAATCTGAGGGATGATAAACTAAGGTATGACCTTATTGAAAAACTTTCTTATGCTCTCATAAAATCTTTGAAGGCATTTAGAATTTATGTTCTGCATTCTAAAGTGATTGCATGTGTACCTTCAACCTCAATAAAAGATGTCTTAACTTAGCCATATGTTGATGGAAAGAGAGCTAAGTGGATTGCAAAGTTCATAGAGTTCAACATAGAGGTGATGCCCACTAAGTTGGTCAAAGGCCAGGGCTTGGCTAAACTTATGGCTAAGGAAAATTGTAGTTTGTTTGACATAAATTGCATGTGTTCAATTTTAGGTAGTGAGCAGACAGAGGAAGTAGCAGAAGAGCAAGACTAGAATCAATCCTTGGCTAAAAATCTAGCCACCTCTGAATGATATTCCAACATAGTTCCTTTTTTACAGAAGCTAGAAGCCCCTCTAAGGCTTAGCTCAGACCAGGCCCGAGCCATTAAAACTCAGATTAGCCAAATTCTGCATTAATGAAAATCAACTTTATTGGAAAGACCCATCAGGAATCCTCTTGAGGTGTCTAGATAAGGGACAATCTGTGGAAGTCATGCACCAGTTCCATTCTAGCATATGTGGAGGGCGTCATTACTGGAATACCTCAGCCCACAAGATCTTGAGAGCTGGGTATTATTGGCCTACTTTGTTCTCTTATGTATTTTCTTTTTTGAATTCTTGTGACAAATGTTAGAGGTTTTCCGGAAGACAGCAACTAAAATCTTTCCCCTTGAATCCAGTACATGTCAATGGTCCCTTCCAGCAGTGGGGCTTTGACTTTGTAGGTGAGATTAATTCACATTCTAGTGGCCAGCATAAATGGATATTGGTAGCCACTGATATTTCACCAAATGGATTGAGGCTATACCCACAAAGAATGCTAATCACCAGGTTTTCATAAAGTTCTTGAATGAGAGTATTTTCACTAGATTTGGTTGCCCAACCAAACTAGTCACTGATAATGCAACAACTTTCACGGCAAAAGAGTTGGTAGACATGTGTGAATCCATGGGCGTTTAGTTGGTGCATTCTACCTCATATTATCCTCAAGGAAATGGCCTGGAAAAATCATCTAACAAGAGTATTGTGAGGATAATAAAAAAGATATTGGAAGACAACAAAAAGAGCTGGGATTCCAAGTTGAATTTTGCACTATGCGCTGACAGGGTTACCAACAAGAAGTCCATAGGAAATTCTCCATTCAAGCTAGTTTATGGCACTGATGCTATTTTTTCTATCCAACTATTCTCCATATGGGAAAATTCCTGCAAGGAGAAAAAGATGAAGATAATGACCTAGTAATCAGAATGAATAACCTAGTCGAACTACAACAGATCAGAGAGCAGCTGGTTGAGAAGTTAAAAGATCATCAAAAGAAAATCAAAGAAAATTTTGACAGGAAGGCAAATGTGGAAAATTTCCAAGTTGGTGACTAGGTTCTCAAATGGGATGCATCAAGGAAAATAAAGGTAATCATGGTCAGTTTGACTCCTTATGGATAGGTCTATTCATCATCACTCAAATTCAGTAGAACAACACCTTTATTCTGCACAGCCTAGAAGGAGAAGATGTTTTTGGTAGCCCGGTCAATCGATAGTTTTTGAAACTTTATTTCATTTAAGGATTTAAAACCTTGGTATTGTAAATATGTTATTTCAGTCTTTATTTTTATGAAAATAGAATCCATGCACAATGGAACACTAGGAGGAATATTTGATTTTGTTTTTACTGGAAAGGCAGTGGTCTACAATCCTTGAAACCTCATAGGGAGGCTTTCATCCCCAGAAGGAGCCAATGTTAGCCTTGAGGTGCAGCGCTGCCATTCTGAAGGCTAAATGAAGGAGATGGCCTGCTTTGTTGTCATGGAGAGGTCCTCACACGGGCCACCACCCCACTTTCCTCACTCTTCCACTTACATTCTATTCTGCTCATATCATAATGAGATCCTCTTTCTCTTAGGCTTTAAGTAAATTAACCCAAAATCCCCCAAAAATATTACCTTTCCATCCATACGCGCCATCCACACACTTCTCGAAGACATCCCGTACCTCCATGTCCCTTCACCATTAGATCACCCACCGATCTGATGGCCCATGATTCCCCGATCGATGAGACATGCTCGATCGATTTCCACTGTTAGATCACCCCCGCCAGTTCTAATAGTTGTCGCTCATATCACGTAAGCAATTAGCGAGAGGAATAACTACCCGATAAAGGCAGTTTTCTCTCTCCTCCGTTGCTACATGGTGTGAAAGGAGTGGCATTAGGAAAACTCTGTCAGTTACCACTTACCACCCGATGAGTGCCTAATAAAGCCATTTCCGCCCAAATGAAATTGACCTCGGGTGTTATTGTTCACGTACCTCCTCTACCCAATAACCGTCTAATCTACTCATTTGAGATCTGATGGCTTGAAATTTTTCTGCTCCTGCTGTGACTTTAGGCCTCCTGCTCATGATCTCCACCATCCATTTCCCTCCATCCAATGGCCCTCATCCATGATCACCTTGGTTCACCCTCTATCATTTGATCACCATCTTGACCGTAGATTCATCTCATCCAATGGCCCATACACCTCATACCCTACTTCCCATTAGTCACCCAGGGAGGAAAGTGGTTGGCTATGACAGTATCTGTGGTAGGAAGATCGTTGAACTAAATTAACAGAAAGCATGGATGAGAAGGGAAAAAACAATAGCACGATGCAACTGAATTAATAGAAATGACCGTAGAACATCACAACACATTTGAGCCACCTGATGAAGTAGCAAGGTGACAAGAATCAGTTACTGTGTTTGTTAGAAATAGTGTCCATGTGCTCATGCTTGTCTAATTATGGCATCAAGAATTTAGAAACCAGAGGGAATAGATTAATACATCTTGAGCCCTAGAAAGCCCGAGAGCATTGTAAAAGCCTATAAATGGTTGAAAGTTAGAAGGAACAAGGGTTTAACTTCTGGAGATTGTAGATACTCTATTCCTTGCATCTTCTCATCTTCATTCAAGTAATACAAGATTCTTTTGCGGTTATATGTTCAATGTCCATTTCTCTTATGTTCTAAAATTACACTTGGATAAGTATATTCATGATTTCCTCTGTGTCTAATGCCAGATAACTATCATCTTATCTCTACATTGATAAATTGGATTTACAGTTGAATAGGTTATTCATGTTTCTTATGTGTCTAATGCCAGATAACTGCAATCTTAGCTCTGCGTTGATGAATTAGATTTGCAAGTTTCATTTACTTCCTACAGCTAGCCATTCACATATGTTATGTATGCATCTACTGGTATAGTTAGTATTCTCCATCTATCCATCGAATCTATAAACTATTGAGCATTAGTGGTCTAAAGCCTTGTCAAGTTGAGGGTGTTCATGCATGTCTAAATTGAAACAGAGTTGAAGTGGTTATCCAGCTTGATCCAAACCATCATCTATCCCAATAGTCTAGAGAACAATATTGAATATTATATGTTACTAGGCATCTCCGAGCTACATCCTAGGAGAGTTTCTTGGTGTGCTAGCAAGCTCTAACTAGCACCCTAGGCAGTTTATCAACTAGTGAAGTACAATAAATTTCACTAAAATGTGTGGGTTAACAGTCATGTCAAGCATTGTAAGATTGGTTTATAAATTCACAAAAGGCACCCTGGGTAGTTTATCAACTCACATTCATAAAACATCCATATGCATGCGGTTTATCATCCCTATCTAGAACCCTAATTGGTTTCTCAATTGATCCTTGGAAAACATTCATTCCCATTTCCTCCTAATCCTCTTTCACTCTAGTTGTAATTTCCCTTCTCAGGGAATCCCTTTCCTTCAATTGATAGATATTTCCATATTTCCTCATGAGCTTCACCAAGAAGAGTTCCAACCCAATATTGTTGCGAATTTATTTTTTTATAATTTCTCAAGTGTCCCTCTTCATGCTCCTCTTGGACTCTTCCTCTTATTTTTTCTTATTATTTGCACCATAAAATTAATTAAAGGTGTGAGCTAGCCCATCCTAGGTTTATCTTTAATCTTCCCACTTAGATCATAGATTTGTGGTCCCAATATTTAGGCCATTAGATACAAATATACACATTTATAATTCTGAGTATTTTCACATTACCAAAAATCAAGGGAAGGTGTACCAGGGGTGTCCTAAACACCGCCCCCTTAAAGGGAACACCATCCACAATGTTCTTATTGACACATAAAACAAAAAAATGTAAGATTTCAATATAGCTCATACATCTCCTTATTCAACAACAAAACATGGGTATTGTTTCCTTATTCGCTAAACCATTTCCTGGGTGGCTTCATCAGGTCGAAAATGCTTCCATTTCACCTTGACTTATTTTATTGTTGAATTATAGAGCATGATTTTCCTTTGGTCGAGGATGCATATTTATTCTAGTTGGAGCTCTCCTTCAGGTCCCACTTGTATAATAGAGTAGTCAAAAACATGATTAGTATCATGAGCATATTTGTTAAGGAAGGAAATATGAAAAACATTGCAAGCTTGCACTATGGATGGAAAGTCCAATATATTGGATACCAACACCAATCTCTGCAAGATATAAAATGTTTCACAATATATGGGTGTCAACTTGGCACATGAACCCACTCTCAATGAGCTCTTATTTGGCTTAACGTAGAGATACACATTCTCTCCCACTTGAAACTCTTTAAGTAGTTTATTTTGTTCTATTTGAATTTTCTACCTATCATGGGCTACCTTTAAATTTTTCCTGATCTTGATCATCTCCTACTTCATATCTTTAAGAAAATCTGGCCCAATAATTCCTCTATTTATTGGATCATCCTAGATTATAAGGGCGTTTCATTTCCTTCCATAAAGTGCCTCAAAGGGACATATTCCCAATGACTCTTGATAGTCATTGTTATATGCAAATTATACCAATGGAAGCTAGTCTTCCAACTTTCTTGGCTGATGCATCACATGCATGCTCAACATGTCATATAATATTATATTTACTCTTTTTGTTTGAAATCTATGTAAGGATGATATGTTGTGCTAAAGGCTAGCTAGGTTCCAAGACCAATAAATAGTGACTTCCAAAATTTCTAAGTAAACTTGGCATCTCTATCTAATATTATACTTTTGGCTACTCCATGCAACTCAATTATCTCTTTCATGAAGATTTATGGTATAGCTATTGCTTTATGAGTAGATTTAACATCTATAAAGTTAGCTACCTTGCTCAAATTATCCAATGTCACCATTATGACATCATGTATTCTTTATGTACTTCATAATCCTATAACGAATTCCATGGATATGACCTCCATTTCCCATTCCAGAATTGTAATTGGTTGTAGCAGTCTAGCTGAATGCTTGCACTCTACCTTCACTTGTTCACATTCCAAATATTTCGTAAGGTATTTTGCAGTATATTTCTTCATTCCTTGCCACAAATATGTCCTCTTGATAGTTTTCATCATATTTTGATATCTATAGTGACCTAAGTAAGGTCCTTTATGGAATTCATCCATGATCATCTTCCTTAAATCCATGACATTCGACACATATTTCATGTTCTTGAATACTACTATTCCATCATCATTGAGCTGGTATCTTTGGCTTAACATTCCATTTGGCTATTCTTGCCAACAATTCTTCACATATTGGTAATGTTAATCATTTATCATCCCTTATTTAGTCTTCTCCTTAATGTCAAATGAGCAAGTTCTCATGGTTGTTAGGCGAAACTCTTACAAATTTCTACTAAGTGCATCTTCCACCTTATTCTCTTTTCCTTTGAAGTGCTAGATGTCAAGATCAAACTCACTAATCAAATTTGACCACCAGGTTTGTCTAACATTCAAATTAGACTAGTAAAACATGTATTTCATAGCATTGTGATCAGTCATCATCACAAACCTCATCTTTAGTAAGTAATGTCTCCACATTTTTAGATGCATAATGGATGCTAACTACAAGTCATGAGTGATGCAATTACTTTCATGCTCATTCAACTTCCTTGATTCATAATAGATTACATTTACTTCTTTCATTAGGTCTCCACTAAGTCCCTGCTTAAAAGAATCAATGTAAGCTAAAAAATCATTTTCTTGGTTAGTTATTCTCAATATAGGTGCACAAACAAGTAATTTTTTTTATCTATTCAAAATTAGCTACACATTCAGGTGTCCATTGATACTTCACTCCTTTTCTTTGTAAGGTAGTGATGACATTCCAAATATTCGAGAAGTTTCTAATGAATCTTTCATAGTAACCAAACAATCCCATAAATTATCTGACTTCTATTACAATTTGGGCATGGGCCATTCCATCATTGGCTTGATTATTTTTGGATCCACAACCACTCATTATTTTTTGATTACATGACCCAAATAGTGAATTCAATTCCTCTGTTATGTAGAAGTCATAGAAATTCACCTAGGAACACTTCACTATACTAATTTAATATTGGGTGATTCAAAAAGGGGTTTGCGCTAGTTTCTTTCTCCTTTATGCTTTGGATAGCATAGAGGGAACAACCTTTTCCAGTATAATGCTTTACTTGCATCGCTAAGATCATTTTGAGTGTTATAATTCTATTAATACCCTGCAACGTTATTGGGTTTCCTTCATGTCTGAGGCATTACAATACTTTTTCATAACAATCCACCTTTTTCCTTTGCCTAGCTAGCTAATATATACCTATCAGGACATGATATGATAGCAATTACAAAAAAATCTATTAGACTATAGTAGTGATGCCCTTGATTTCTACAAGATAAGACTCAAGCATATCTATTATTCATCTCTTTTTCCTAATGACTAGTTGAAGAAGCCATCACTCTTCATTGGATTTGTTTGGAAGTTCACATTTTTCCACAATGTTAGGGATAATATAGCTTAAATTAGATCAATGGTAAATTAAAATTAAGACTCATTAGTTCTTGTCCTCAAATTCCATTTAAATGATCATTGCTCGTTAGTGTGCCTCCCTATTATCTAATCTAGAATATATCATGGAGATGCTCTGGGCCACATCATTCATAATTGTTTCCTCTTGTATGCTATATATCTTTGGGTCAGTATTATACAATAGAATATAATTTGTCTAGAGATGGTTTTCTCCACATTCCTAGCATTGAATGCTCCCTTTCCCAAATCCTTTATCCTCTTCATTCACATCTTTCTGTGGTGTATTTCTACTAATTATGGAATTTTGTTGATCCTCACTTTTGGTGAGGTTATTAAACTTTCCACCCTTTCCTCCTTTCTTATATATTGAGTGTCTCTTCCCTCTTCCTTTCCCTTTCTTCTTCTAGTTAGTGTGGACTTTTGTCTTATGCCTAAACTGCTCATAGTAATCCTTGGCCTTTCAAATAACCTCCTCTAGACTCTTAGGTTCATCAAACTCTATTATGTCTTAGTATGCATGTGGTAACCCACTAAAATACCTTTGTATCTTAGTCTTATCATACTTTATGTAGCATATATATCTTAGTAGTTCCAATAATTTGCTACTATACTCCTTAGGTGTCCTTTGTGCTATTTTGTATTCCTAGAATTCCTTGTCTCTGTTGTCATAATATTTCTCGGGTAGGTACTTTTCTTGGAAGTACTTTTCAAACTTCCTCCATGTCATCTCCTTCTCTCTAATGCCTTTGATGTTCCTAATATACTCTCGACATAATATCAACTTTTCTCTTTAAGATAAAGATAGCAACCCTCATCTCAATTCTCTGAGAATAATCGTGCTATCTAAAGTACTTATTTATTCCCAATAGCCAAGCCTTTTCATCTTATATTTTCTTTACTTCGCTATCAAAGGCAAGGGGTTTTAATTTCTTGAATTCTTCTTACATGGGAATCCTCTTACTCTTCCTTTAATTATAACATGTCTTGTCTACATCGTCTGATGATCTATTAGGGCTTCTTGATTCTCTTTCTATCGTGCTGAGTAGAACTGATACTCCTTCTAAATATATATGCATCTTTCTTGATTGGTTGTCTTCTACCTTATTTTTATCCAAATCATGATTTTAGATCTATGGCAAACTATCCTTAGACCTATAGTTATAATGATGGCTAGTACCAATATATTGTTGTCTTTCTATTTGCAATTCTAGTAGACTTTGCAATAATATGGCATTCACTTGTTCTTGCTCTCTAAAAATATTTTCGCTATCTTCCTTGCAATGCCTTATTTTAGATCTTAGGCTTCTAAGAGTGTCCATCAATTTAGGATTGTCCTCTTCTTTCATCTTCCCAACTGACTCTTCTTCGGGGCCTTGTTGGATTTTTCTTACAATGTATTGTTCTAATATACTTCTCATTCTTTATCTCTCTTACTATAGCTTGATGCATGTTAATATGCTTTTACACACACACAAATGTTAATGAAATAGAAAGGAAAAGAAAAACAACACATATTCTCATCACCTTGGTATATATTGATATCAAACACTAGATTTCAATTAGCATATAAATAATATTTCACCAACAGTTCCATAAAATTGTATCTTTCATCCATTTGCATTTTCAACACAATCACACATTTTTCAACAAAGAGGAAATCTAGTAGATCAAGCATTTCAAGCAGTTATATAGAGAAGGCATGTGAGAATTTTCAAGTCTAGTGCTTGAAACTAGAGCTATGATACAACTTTGTCACATACCCCCTTAGCATTCGTTGTCTTATTAAGGTAGAAAGAGAAAATTTACTAAGTTGACCCAACCTCCAAGGTTCTATTTATGGAAATGTGGTCTAAATTTTTTTATTCTTCCAAACTTTTCAGAACATAAAATGCCTAGATAAATTACCTTCATTTTCTTCATACCTTTCTAATGATATACATTTTTCCTTAATTAGGTTCTGGGATCCAAATTTATAGCCATTTAAATATTTGGCCTACTAACTTCTCCCATGTCATACTAACCTACCACATGGCATCCTTCTGGCACCCACGTGGCTATTTAAATTAAGTCCATTTCATCATCGCATGTTTTCTCTGAAATCTCTGCCAGCAACCATTGACTTCTTCATGACAGTCAATACTCATTGAATCCCCATTATCTAAGCCTTGCTCTATAAATTATGAGGCACACAAACCCCACTGCACCACCTCACCTTGGAAATAAAATCCTAGGGATCTCGTTCACATTCCTACATTAAACACATAAGGAAGGAACCTTTGGGGATACATGGGAGCCTCAAATTGTCATATTGTGATGTGAATCCACTAAGGAGAGTTTCAAGAAAATTATATGAGGCCTATCCTCATTTGTGGACCCTTCCACCTGTGCATTAAGTTACCTTCATTCACGATGATGAACTTGGGCTCCATTGCTACCACGTCACTAATGGAATAAAATCCTAGTGATATTGCACCAAGTTCTAGAATAAATCACTAGGGTTGAGGCTCTAGGGTGATGTCATAATTTCTAATCGCTAGGAGGATGTCACAGTCTCTATTTGTCAAGGTGACATCATGGGTTCTATTCACCAGGGTCAACCAATGCACGTTCTATGAAAATCAATGGAAAAGAATGTCCTAAGTTTGCATTTGGTCATATCACCTGACCATATGGCATATGATGCTCAAGGCCTAATATCTTCCTGGGCTAAGGGTTTTCAATTCCCATACATTTAAAAAAATTAATGTTTCTTTTTATATTTATATTTAACGAAGCCTATTGCTAGGGCCTCAAAATCCATAACATACGCAAACATGTTTATGGCCCATCTAGTTATCTCTTCTATTGTTTTATGGAGACTTGTCCCGACCATCACCCTCATATCAAAATTCTTACACAAGTGCATAGGAACATATATTTATAGATGACTTGTGCTATCCCTTTTGACTTTTACACAACCTTAGCCCATCATGCCTCCAATACATCCTATACATAAATACACACACACACAAACTTACACATACGCACGTGCACGTGCACACACACACATACATCTCTCAAAATAGGGCTATCCATCCCGAGCTTGTAGTTTACAAATTAGTGCTTAAAGGATAATTTAGTTTTATTATAGGCATGTAGCAATTAATAGAGATATGTCCCTCCTTCATACTCTAACCATCCATACCATAATGAAGGATTTGAAAGAACACTTGGAAACAAACCCATCTTTAGGGAAATTATCTAGGAATTTGGCCTTTCACTTCCACTCAAGAAAAAGGACATTTCATGCTATGATTTAGAGCCATTTATCAGTCATGAAATCAATAATAAACTCGATATACAATACATAGAAAACATTAGGAATTTAGCTTATAGATGCCTGACAAAAAACCATATAAAGAACCAAAAACATTCAAAAATTTCATTCGATAAGTTAATGAACCAATATTACACAATAATGCAACATCATTCAAAGACAAACATTAAATTTCACAAGGAAATTTTTAACTTCACAACTCTTAGCTAAATACATGCAAATAAATAAATCCAATGGCCAAACTAAAGGTGGGACTTCAATTTTCCATGAAAATATAGACCTATTATAGCCAAAATCACTTACAATAGTCTACTTCATCCCTGATATAAGGGGATTTTA
The DNA here is from genome assembly GCA_031772625.1 of Pinus tabuliformis. Classification (NCBI taxonomy): domain Eukaryota; kingdom Viridiplantae; phylum Streptophyta; class Pinopsida; order Pinales; family Pinaceae; genus Pinus; species Pinus tabuliformis. The sequence goes on along the minus strand of CM062811.1, from coordinate 85,572,692 downwards.
TTTTCGACATATTTAGCATGAAGCCATATTTAGTTTACAGAGTATAGGAGATACATATGACATTGGGTGGTTTATCAATTATTCAAGCACAATAGAACTCACATCAATGCATGGTTTATCAGTTGTGTCAAACACTCTAAGAGTGGTTTGTCCACCAACAATAAGCACCTTGGTGGTTTATCAAATCTCTTTCAGTAAGAACCCTTAGGCATGCAGTTTTTCGACCCTAACTAGAACCCTAGGTGTTTTATCATCTATTCAAGAAAAACATAGTTCACAAAAATGGTTGGTTTATCAATTTTTTCAAGCAGTATAAGAGTGGTTTATTAGCCCACAACAAGCACCCTGGGTGGTTGTTAAACTCTCTCTCGACAATCATCCATTTGCATATGGTTTATTAGCCCTAGCTAGGAACATAACTGGTATCTCAGCCAATCCTTGGTATTGGGGCCATAAACTTAGATTGTGTTGCACTACAATGCATATCCCGGGAACATCTAAATTTTATTTTTTAATATCCTATTTTTAAGGGTTTTGTTTCTACTTGAAAATAGTATATGAAATTGCCAATATTTAAAAAACAAAATTGCTAAATATGTTTTTGCATATTTTTCAGGATTAAGCATCCACACACCTTGTCTATGAAATAAGGGTTTTAATGAAAAAAATGGAAATGGAGACTATATATTAGCAAACTAAGGTGGGTAATTAAGAATCCATTCTTAGACTGTTGACATTAAAGAAAACAATCGAGTAATTAAGAATTAAACTATAATAAACATAGTAATTTGAATTTATTCTTTTTAATTTCAGCCCATGTGAATATTCATCAAAAAAAAAGAGGATACACCATGTAACCTTGATAAAATTAAAAAAAATGAATGAAAACAATCAAGCAGATTCTAGGTTTTCTTTAATTTACACAATTACAGCTAGATTCCTTACAAGAATCAAGTGTATCAACATCATTTTCTATTAATGAATTTCTGCAATTGTATTAATATCTAGCTCAATTTGAATTACAAGTGGGGTTTACATAATTATATGGAAAATAATATTAGTGACAGACCAAATCGCACTTTAGAATTCTTCCCTCACAAAAACTTGAACATGTCCCAACAATTTCCAACAAAATTTGGCCCTAGTTTCAGTACATCATAATTTTTCCTCCCTCTTGTATATAAAAATTAGGCCTATTTATAGGCTCGCAAGACCAAATCCCTTTCCATAAAACCACTAACGATATTCAACAACCACTAGGAATATCTTATAAATAACTAGCACTTTCGTAACTAACTTCTGGAAGTTTCAAACTGTAGGGTGCTAGAAGTTTCTAGTTGTAAGGTCTCTCTCTCTCTCTCTCCCCCTATCTTTCTTATGCACACATTCTCACTAAAGGATTGCACATCACTTTGGTTAGTTTGTTGGTGTAGTATTCCTTAGCCAAGCTAGTACCTGTAGTTATGATTGCATTAAAGGAAATTTCATCCTAAAATTTTCCATGAAATTTTGATGTAATTTCCATGTTATAAGATGTAAACCACTCATTATCATTTAAATTTAAAAAAAGGTACTTGTAAATATTTTGGAGGGAAAATAAGAAAAAATGGTTTTTTTTTTTTTTTTGTAATTTTTTCTTATCTCCTGATTAAATTACTCAAAATTTCAAGTGTATACACTTGTTGGATGCATAATTAAATTCCACATCCAACGAGTACCCATTATGCATACTTTTGAGAAGATCTAGATTGATAAGTGTTGAAGATACATTTAAAAAGTGTGTTCAATATGTTTTTTTTTAAGTATCTTCATTTTTATCAATGTGGGTCTTCCCAAATGTATGCATAATGAGTACTTGTTGGATGTGGAATTTGATTCTGCATCCAACAAGTGTCTACACTTGAAATTTGAGTAAACTTATAAGGAGATAAGAAAAAATTACAATTAAAAAAAGTAGTTTTCTTCTTTAGCCTCCAAAATTCATAACTCTTATTTTATTATTTTAACTATTATTTTATTGTTTTTCTTTAGGAGGCCACTTTTAGGCTAAAATTTCCTCTAATGTGCTTACAACTGCTAGGGTGGCCTAGAACTTGAACCTGCCTCCATCGATGTTCCTCCAACGTGCGACTCTACAGGTCCCCTTTGAGTGGCTAGTCTATAAATATCCACCAATCTGTTCCACTCTTTGTCGAACAAGGCACCGCATGCTTATGCATCCAAGATGGATCCATCCATGTTAGTCATTTCATAATAATCCATTGGGCCTTTTTCCTTGAAGATGTTCTTGGAAAATGAATTAAATTTCAAAATGGTATGAATATAGTTTGACAATGTCCTTTCGCTGTAGAGCACGGTCTTCTTCTCCAAATCCATTATCATCATTCTTGATTTCAAATAGGTTTTTCCTGAAGAGTAATCCTTGGAGTATAAGTCTCCATTTCCATGAAAGAATGATAGGAATTTCCTCTTGTATAAAATATCATCCTTGAAGCCCTATATCTCCTTTTCTAGTTCCTGTGTCCTCTTATCCATCATTGCCATATATTTTTTCTTCTTTCTCATTTGATTTTCCCTCACTACCATCTTAGATATATCAATATTTTCTTCAATTATGTCCTCCTTGGACATGTGATTTAGGAAATCAATTATCACTTCAAAATTGATGGGGGAATCACCAATATCATTCTTTATTAGATCCATTTCTCTATTAGCCCTTATGATAGTGTCTATATTTTCTAATATGATCCTAGTACTTGTCCATTGTCTTTATTATTTGTCTAATATGATTTCTTTAATAGCTTTAAATGAGGATTTAATTGGGTGCTACCCTCTCAAGACCTCTAGTTCTACTTCAACTTGTTGACCTTCCTCTTGTTCCCATTATAGTATATTTTGGTGTTCTCTAATTACTCATCCTTTTCCTTCCATTCTTTCTCTCGACTTGAAAATATAATTTTTAATTTCTTGGAATTCTTTCACAATGTCATTGATTCAGCCTTTCCAATTACAACATCATGAGTTTGCTAGGATCGATATACCTTATCTGTCCTTTCTTTCATCCCCTAAACTTGTGCCTCCAGTAGTACACATTGATCTTTGTATTCTTTATTCTTGATTATTATATCATGGAGATTTTTCTTTAGCTCCCAATTCTATTATTTTCATCTTCCATCTCATCTGTTTCCACAGGATGTGCATCCATAATTTTATAATATTTCTTCATGGAAACTACCTCCGTGTCCTTGCAATCCAACATAGTTTACCTCTTCAAGTCATTATGGTATGTATCCAAATGGGTGATTTTATCCTCTATATGATTTATCTTAATATTTTTGGATCTATGTACCATTCTCTTATACATTAGTTGGCCACTTTCTTTATTATACATTTCCCATAACTTTCTTTCTGTAGGGTTGGTCCTGTGCATTTTCCTATGCATCATATGAGTCACTTACATGTCGGGTTCCATAAGATCTACGCATGGAACATGATCAAATAATAGGGAAATCTGGTGGACTTAATAGTACTCCATGACCTTGATTTTATCTTCTTTATATTGTAACACTTCCAATTTGAAATTCCCCCTCTCATGATCCAATGAACTCCTGACTTGCATCTTAGGGAGTGGATGAATTTTTGATATCCTTGTATATCTTTTCCTTTCTTTGGTTGATTTTTGAATCATAGCTTGAAATTTATCCACAATGAAATTTCTCTTGGTTTGGAGACCTCACTTGCCTTTGTTGCCTTAGGTGATGACACAATGGAGGTCATATGTTGAATAGTAAAATTTGGGCTTGATTGACTTGCTAGCTAGCTATTATATAGCACCTGTGATTGAAAATATGTATCTTCATCATCTTCCTCATCTTTAGCACCTCCTTCCACTTCCTCTCCCTTGGCATTATTGGACAAATTATCTCCTTGATCTATGTCCATGGGATCTGATGTGGCTCTTTTCTTCATTGAGAGGTGAGACACACTTGAATCTACATGATGAAAATTTTCTTTAACCTCCTGTGAAGTATATTTATTTTCACAATCCTATACTATGGGATTGGAGTCATGCTTATGACTTTCTTTCTCCTTATCATTTCTTCTTCCATATATGATGGTATGAGAGTCATATTTCCATGCACCTACTTGTGGGAAATCAAAACTTTTCAAGATATTTTCCATGAGATTCAATAAAATCCTTGTGTTTTCCACAAATGGACCGACCTCTTGAGGGAAGTTGAATGTCACAATATGTTTTCTTAGGTGGGCTTGAACTAGGATTTAATTTTACCATGCACCAACAAAACCCTCAACCATTGGATCTCTCAACAATGACATGCAAATAGATCACAGTCTCACTCAAAGTGATTATCGAAGATTGCAGAACCAGGTTTTTGTAGCCTGAGGGATATTGCGATGTGGAACTTTTGTATTTTATTATGTTTAAACACTTATTCACTATTTTTCATTCATGGAATACTTCACACTTATATATTACTTCACAAAATACATTCATAACTTAATCATATTATAAACATTCATCAACTTCAAAATATTGAAATAAAGTGTAGATAATAATCAAATAAACACATGAAGGCACATATTTTATCGTGGTTCATCCCAATGTGGGACTACGTCTACAAGAACTGCGTCTTATAATAGAGAAATCGGTACAAACATTTCTTCACTTTCGCACACATTTACAGGTTGTCTGTGCACTAAGCTGCAAATGGTCTATGCACTAAGCTACAGACCCAGGCCTGCGTGCACTTAGATGTGGAGCCTTTCTCCTTTTTATGAAGTATAGATCACAACAAGATAACCATAAACAGAGATCTGGATCCAATAGATAGATATATTCCTTCCTTCTTTATTATTCATCCCTATATATACTATTACATTGAGGGATTACATTACAACATTATCATGGACCCAATACCATGGATTAAAAAATACAAGGGACTATTGTCCAAAACCATTCAACTGATACAATATTATATGATCTTTACAAAAGTGGAGGGGTTTCGACCCACTCCTAGGTTCATATACCATGTGGTATATCTACTGAGCGATCTCCTTTTGGTGCTCCACTGCGTGATCCACTTTGTGCTCTGTTGCATATTTACTTCGCACTCCACTCCCCAAAATTTGGAGTTTTTAGAAAAAATTAGGCCATGTTGGGTTGTTCTCAAGAAGCCCCCAACACTCAAATATGACTTGTCTTGATTCACTTAGCTATTATGCCTCTGATCTTTTTTGGAATGTTGTTGTAGGCCAGGATGAATTGTTGGAGCACTTTTGTCATCTGTTTAATCTCGTTGTGTGCTTCCTCCAACAATGCTTCTGTTACATGTTCTGCAACCTTTTGTAGCAATATTTCCTCCTTCTATCAAAGCTCCTTAAGCTTCTCATTTACTATCTGGAAGAGTTGAAAGGCCTCATCCTGCCATGGCTGAGTTCTTTCTACCAATTTCTCCTCTTAACTCTTCATTTATTTGATCCTCTTTTGTATCACCTCTGAGTTCTTGATCTTTTCAAGCTTCTATGATATAGGAAATGTATTTAGAGTTGCTTGACTCTCATCTAACTACTGTTACCTCTACCTCATTTCCTCTCGCAGTTCCTAAACTTTTGGATCTTCTTGCAATGAAGTCCAAATTTTAAAACTTTTGTCCAGTAGTTTTTTGTAGTCTACCAATGTTGTGGATATATCTAACCATGACTAAATTTAGGTCAGCCTCTCTTTGACTTCTTACTTCCGGTCGAGTAGTTGGCTGCAACTTCATTTGCATCTCCCTAATATGCATCTCATATTAAAATTGCACTTTAGCAATTTTATCCTTATATTCCCTAACTACAAGGTCGAGCTTCATGACCTTGTCTTCTACTAATTCCTCCTCACGAACATCCATGTATAGAACTTGTCTACAAGTGCCTTTGACCACTTCTTTAAATTTGTTCTGCTGAAGCTCTATCTGTTCCTTTTCTTTGATTTCCTGTTCGATATGTTTCTTCATCGCAACTAGTTCTTGTTCAATTTGGATATTTAGCCTTGAAGTGTGTTTACATGATGCTTTAAGTGATTTGTGATGCCTTAGTGTAACTTTTGTAACATAAAAATGGGTATCATTTCCATATTCATGTTGACATGATCCCCATTATTCGCATGCTACTTATCCTTGATGAAGTCAAGTTGTAGAGCTCTGACAGGTATCTACATTATCCTCATCCCAAGGATTGCACTGTAGCAATCCTCTATCTTGCTCCATTACTATGCTATGACTTCCTAAACTTTATCACTAGTCTCTTCTAGGTCCCCATTAGTAAGGACTAGTAACATTGTGTCCTTAGACTTGTATGATTTTTGTTTCTTTCTGCTTCACAACAAAGTTACACTCAACACCTTCCTCATTCCTTTCTCTATCTCTGTCTACTTGGTCATATCCTCAGCTCCTTGAGGTCATCCTCATGGTGTTCTCCATCATGCTTTTCCTCTTTGTGGTGCTCCTTTTTGTGGTGTTCCTCTTCCTCTTCCCCTTTCTCTTCTTCCAGTTCCTTCTCTTTGTCCTTTCCACTTGATTCGCCATGGTGCAAAGTTTCCAACTCTTCTTCTTCTATGGCAATGTCCCCTGCTTCCTCCATTAGAGTCATCCATTATGCTGGCCATGCTTTTACTAATGTTGTGAGATCATCCTCTTTGACCATGTATGGCAATACATGAAATTTCTTCTTCATGTATCTGCACACCTGAATATACAATTCATGAAAATATGCATTGAACCTCACGGTTGTACTGATTGTACAAAATTGGTGAGAGGCATGGATAATAGTTTACTAGCATGTGCAATTCCATTTGATATAAAATGAAAAATATCATATTATCTTGTGCATGCGATGGTTGCATAGTATGCCACACAAAGAATACCTTGCAGCCTCACAAACATGTTTAGGCACTTGAGGGAATTGTGTTTCCTCTGGCTCTTTCCATCCTAACAATGTAATGATCAAAATTAACTAGGCATAGTGGAAAGATGTACCTTTCTCCTAGACCTCACAGTAGTCATCCAAGAATTCCTTGCATAAGTATGCAATCCAGTTATACTCGAATTTTTTTGTGCACTACATGACTAAACACACCACTGATGCAAGGACTTTGTTTGCGTGGTACTTCCTCAAAATCTTGTTGACCAAAATATATGTAGAGAAGCAGACCACTTGGTCCCTGATTGAATTTATGTTGTATCCCCTTTCTCATTTCACCATCTCACACTTCTTCTTCATATTTTCTACCAAGGTACGATGGTGATCCTTCCCTACAAACGTCTCTACTGGCTTCCACCCTTGGTATGGAAATTTTGTGATTTTCAATATCATCATTTCATATATGGGTGTTTTATTCCCCATCCACTAGTGTCCATCATGTATCAATACCAATACTTGTCTCACACAAGTTGTGTTTGCTGAACTTCTGTCGAAATGTGGCACATTCAACATGTTGACTAGCCCTGACTGTTCCAACTCATTTGCCCACCGTTGTCGCTCCAATCTCATCACTCGACTATCTAGGTAGTGAACTTGCTGCAAGTATTAGTCTAGTCTAAATGGAGGGTACTTCATCTAGTCATTAAAATCATTGTCTATGAATTTTAGTTGAAAACATTTTCCTAAAATTTCTCCTTCAAACGACACATCCTCTGGAAATAGCGGTGTAGACATCCCATACTTTGATTCTTTGGAATCCCTTACTGGCTTAGAATTTGGCTTACTTGGTGAGATGTATGATGGTAGAGGCAAGATAAACACTATGCCCCCTTCCTCCACCTATATTTCTTCCACTTCTTCTTCCTCAATATCGACTTGCTTAGGCTTCTTACAAGGTTTCATAGGTTTGGAAAGCTTCTTGTCTTTCTTTTTTCTGTATTTTTCTTCTTTGGTTTTCTTTTTCTTTCATTGTGATCTCCACTTCTTCTGCAACATTAATGTTGTTATTATGGGTGTTTCTACTACTGTTAAAGACATATTAATGGCTTCCATGGATCCCGATAATCCTTTCTCTAAAAATATACACATAATCTCCTCCCAGGGTCACTCAAGCGACACACAATGGAGTCTTCAACAATTTCTTTGTGCTATTACTCACTCAAACTCCTGATTCAGAAAAGTTCTTAATGTGAGTGGGAGTTGGCTACTTATCACAATTTCGACCTTCAAACCTCATCATTATATTTGATTTTGTCCCGATTCTGTTAATATTTCATCATTGAATGCATATTTATCCATAAATTATGCCAATTTGTCGTTTTCAATGTGACTTTATGCATGTATTTTCCCTTTTAATTGTCATATTTCTACTTTTCTGGAAGGCTTCGACATATTCCCTATTATAGAGAAGTAATTTCTTTGCCGAAGCTTTATTCATAGTGTAGTTTATAGTCGAGTGTCCACTTTCAGCTGCATGTGACACTAATACTTTCATCCTTTATTCTTTAGAGTGAAGCTGTAGGGACAAGGTATTCCCTATGAAACTTCAGCCTACTGCCATTTAGTTTTCCTTTAATTAATTCTCCATTTAACTTTCCTAATTGAATGCGCCTCCATCATTCGTATACTTAATAACATAGGGGCCTAACCAGTGTGTTTTGAATTTCCGAAAGGAATTTCACAAATTTACTATCACAGAGGAGAACAAGGTATCCTACTTTAGACTTCTTTTGTTTAATGTTCCTGTTGTGCCAAGCCTTTTCTCTTGCTTTTTGTACTTGTTGATGAAATCTCTCTATAAACCTGTCCTCTTCTAGAGCCAGTAACTACAACATCATTTATTCCGCTATGTCGGGGCCTTCCACATTTGTAAAAGTTACAATTCTTAGGCTAGGGACAATATATTCCATGGGCATCATAGCTTATTTCCCATAAACCAACCTAAATGGTGTTTGACCTATCAATCTTTTGCATGTATTCCTATGAGCCCATAATATTGTTGAAACTCTAAGACCCTAGTCATACCTATTCATATTACATAACTTGGTCAGTGCATTTTCCAAAATCTAATTGAATTCTTTCATAGTTCCATTTTACTGAGGATGATAAGGAGTGCTCTTCTGGTGGTAAAATTGAAATTCCTTAGCCAATCCTTCAATGTTCTTATTCAAGAAAATTTGTGACCCTTCGTCACTCATTAATATCTTTGGACACCAAAATATGGACAATATCTATTCAAAGATGAACTTTGCAATAGTTTCTACGTTGAAATCCTTCACTGGCTATGCTTTGGCTCACCTTGTCAAATAATCAGTTGTTGTGCTTATATACCTCGCATTAGTCTTCTTCCCAGGTGGATTGATAGGTCCAACAAAATAAATAGCCCATTTATCAAAATCCTGCAATGTTACTTGTGGCACTAGTTGCATTTCATCTCTCCTTGAAGGTTTCCCTGTTCTTTTATAGATATCACAAGCTCGCTAGTACCCCTTTGCATGCCTATGTAGTCTATGCCACCATAATCTCTCTCTTAAAATTTTTTGCGCAATAGCTCTCCCTACATAATGTCCAAAAACTGCACCACTATGAGCTTCTGTTAAAATTATCTGCCTTTCATGCTCAGGAACATACCTGCGTAGTATTTCATATGGTCCCATCTTATACAAATGTCTTGCTATCAGTGAAAAATATGTTGCCTTAGCCATCAATTCTTTGTTCTGCTTCATAGTGTATTCTGAAGAATCCATCCTTGTGGTTAAGAACTAAATAATATCAGTGAAGTGATAATTTGTTACTCTAATTGCCAACAATTGCACAGCACGAAGATTATCCTCTATATTCATTCATTCTTCTCCTGTTTCCAACCTTGACAAATGATCAAGTCCAATATTTAGTATTCTTGGCTTAACAACAACTTCAAAGTCATACTCCTAAAATAATAATATCCATCTGCAAATTTTTCCTCCTAAAAAAAATTATTGACTAAAGATTTAGTGCAAAGTGATCTGTAAACCTCTTAAAATGTGATCCAGACAAATAATGTTTGAATTTTGCAATACATACACCATATCCAGTCCTTCCCTTTCTATAGTTATATAGTTCCTCTATGTTTTAGATAGTTTCCTACTTTCAAAAGCTATAGGGTGGTTGATTTGCCTTGCATGAGGTTGTGCCAATGCCACTCCTAAAGCTATACATGAAGCATCCACATGAACATGAAATTCCTTATTCCAATTTGGAAATATTAGTATAGGATTAGTTGCCATATTTTCCTTTATTTTTTTGAGGCTCTTTTGATATTCTTCATGCCATAGGAATGTTACATCTTTGTTTAGTATTTTTTCCATAGGTGTAGTAATCTATGCATATCCTTTGATAAATTTAATGTAATATCCTATATGTCCAAATGTGGTGCAAAGTTGTCTCACTGCCTTTGGTGGATTTAAATTCAAAATAATATCAATCTTCATGGATCCACCATCAATCCTTGCTTGCAAACAATATGTCCCAACAATATACCAAAAGGCACACAAAATATGCACTTATTGATATTCAAGGAAATCTAATACTACCTGCATGTGTCGAACATCAGTCTTAAACTTGCAACATGTCTCTTCAAGAACCCAAATATTGTCCAATCATAAAAGTATACTTCTAGAATCTTGTGAATGTACTCTTTGAAAGCTATAACCACCACTCTTGAAAATATGGCAGAGGCATTCTTTAGTCCAAAAGGCATCACTGTATACTGATATGATCCCCATTATATAGCAAAGGTGGTTTTATGTCGTTCTTTTGGTGCAATTCTAATATGATCTTGAAGATCCATCTATAAATGAGTAGGCCTCCTGTCCACCTACATTCTCCAACACCTCATCTGTCAAGGGTGTAGGGAAGGGATCATGTAAACATGCATCATTTATTTTCCTTAGATCTACACAAATCATGATTTTCATTTACTCTTCTTTTCCTAAATCACCATAAGAATTATCCACTCTGATTCTTCCATTGGTTCAATGATCCTTGCTACTAGCATTTTATCTAATTCTTCTTTCAAATTTTCCTTATATTCTGGGTACAATATGTAGGGTCTTTGCTTGAAAGGCTTCACATCGGGCTTTAAAGGAATCTTCATAACTCCTGAATCTCATACTATGCCCTTCATATATGGAAACATAGTGGGAAATAACTCATGGTATTCATGCAAAAGATATGTCACTTTGTTGGTTGTTTCTTCATCCCAATAATCTCCTATTGTTGCAAACTTTGTCTCTTCTTTTGAATCTATATTCACCTTATTTGTCTTCAATGGGTTTTTTATGTTAAGAATTTCTATCTCAAGTGCATTCACTTCACGGTGGCCTTCCTATTCTGCTATGTCAATATTGTGAGGGTCTTCATCTTCTTTTGTAGTGATGTTGTAGCATTCTAGTACATTATGTAGCTATGCAACCCAATCAGGCTGCCAAGTGAGTGGAACTTCTTTCTAAAAAAACTTATTTTTGATTATCTGAGGGGACGAATATACATATCGACTATCATCTTCAAAGCTAAATGTCAAAATAAACCCATCAACCACTTCTATCCAGTTCATTGTATCATGTCGAAGTTCTATTTCTAGATACCAATTTTGAGGAATTGTCTCCAATTTGTGGATGAACCCATGCACCCATTCTTCTCATGGAATTGCCTTTCAAGCTATCATGCAAGGTTGGATGTGTTCTCTAGGATCAGTTTGACCATCATATTTATCTTACAACTCTTTTTCTACCTAACGAAACCTTACGCACATCAACCTTCGACATTCTTACCAAGTTCCTATATTATTCTTATGCTTACCCAACCATATATTAGGATTATCTCTTAGGGCTATATCTAGAGCTAAACATCTTTGACATTCTGATACCCATTCTTCATATTCTTTACGAAAAATTTTTATATTTCCCAAACCATCATAGTAAGTCACACACCTTAGTTGTCATACAACGAATTGCTATAGTGATTCTTGTACATCACCTTGTAGACACTTCACGTAACCTTTTTTTCCAATATTCTAATTCTTCGTCTCAATATGAGGTACAGGAACTACCATTTTCTTAGCCTAATTTTCCATCTATAGTAGGGTTAATCCATTCTTGTTCTTTGGCTATATTTGATAAATGTTGTCGATGTGAGTTGCAATGTACTCCTCTTTAACTGGTTCAATATACCTTGCTCCTTCTGATGGATCCGACGGGATGATCACTCTCATATTGTTACTTTCAAATATCATTTTCCTCTTCTTTAATTTTATTATATCTATGCTAGAAACATTCCAATACAATCCAAGTACTGCAGGATAGGGGTTACTGTAATCCATAATTTCTATCACTTCAAAATTAGTGGTAGTGGCCACCCCTTCAATGTCTACTATAATACATGATAGTATTCCTAGAGGAACAATATTTTGTTGATTCACCATATTTAGCTGAATTAGTGACCATTGCAACTTCTGCTTACCCATCATCTCCCAGGTCTACTTTGGTAAGACATTAGTATCAAACCCTAAATCTATAATAATATGATCCATGTCATATTCTCCAATCCGTTTAGTAAGCCTCACTTCTTTTCGAGTCATCTTTTTATGTCAATTTAGGTTGTTAACTGCACACATGTCGCTTCATGGTACTTTGTTAAAAGCACAAGAATCTATCAATTCCTCCAACCCTTCCATAACTTTATGGTTTCGTAACAACTTCATGTAAGTTTTGAGAAAAGACTTCAAAATATCTGGATCCACATCCTATGTTGCAGCTAATATTATATCACAGTTATTCTTATGTTTTGGTTGCGCACTAAATGTTGAAGCCCGATAATCCATAAAGCTTTTCTTCTCTTACATGAATATTTCATTTTGTTTCTGAATATCAAAGATGAGATTTTCAGTAGCCATTCTTACCCATGTAACTTCAACTTTCCTTTTCTCATCTACTTTATCATCTTTCGTCGCAACTCCACTCCTTGCTACAATACGAATGCAAAGATCATTGGTCCTTGGTTCCACCGTCATCATTTGGATTTTTTGTGTCAGGTGCTAGTTCCTTTTTTCTTTCATTCTTTCCATAAGTACCAGGTACTCTTCAATTACATGATCAAAACATTTGGAATACTTACATGTCGCGGTAGTATTATGACAATCTCTTGTAAAAAGTCTTTCCTGACCACAGTTATAGCAGATAATTTGTCCTCGTCGTCGACCAGCTCCATCACCTCTACTAGTACCTTGACCTTGATAACCACCTTGATCACTATGTCATGCATGTTCCTCATGTCCATATTCTTCAGCTTGCATTTTATATGCATCAAAAATTTGCTCCATTATCAGTCCATAAGATCAATAATTCTTTTCATCATGTCTCACTGATTTGAAAAACTTGCAATAGAGGTTCCTTGGAGTCTGCACATACTTTTGTAACAAATAATGATATTTTTGTCAATATTCACCTCTATTTTTACATATCTCACACCATAAACTGGATCTGGTATTTAAATGGTTTAAAGGATTCGATGCTCCACTATTTATGTAGGTTTTGAAAAGAGGGAATTGTTCCTTAGAATGACCTTCTCCTTTAAACTTTGTATACCATAATTCTTCTCTGACTTCCTTACTTTATTCATATCTTGTATCTGAAGATTCAAATTTTCTAGTTGACTCTGGATCTGCTACATTCCTACATTGGTATCCCATATAGGTGAAGCTTCTAATTTTATCTCAAGTTCTAAAGCTTCAGCTTGAGTCTCTATCTCCTACTGTGACAAAGGAAATCTTATATGTGGAAGAAGTACAACTATAAGAAATTACTTATATTGCTACAAAAAATTTTCGAAACTCACCTGAATGAATAATATCTTGAATCTTTGATCAAACTTCTAGATAGAATCAGTAAGCCTTTGTTTGATTCTTTTAATCCTGTGATGCACTGTGACTTTGACTTCTTGAATTCTTTCAAGAGCATTGTTTTAATGTCTCCAAATGATCTATTATGGTTTATCGAATACGTCATTTACCACGTCAACACTCTATCTTAGAATGTTGTAAGAATTTGTGCTTTCCTTATTTTTCATCATGGACTTGCTTCACTATCTATACTACTTCGCATAAGAACCATAATTACTATGGATCCTCTCATCTAGTCCCTTTAAAGATAGGCACTTTAATATCATCATCCACAGTTCTTCTCAGAGGGGGAGGGCAAGGGGGTGGCGGAGGGGGATTTGTAAGGGGAGGGGAATGGGGATGGGGGCGTACGAGTGTAGGGAAACCAAAAGCACCCTCACTACTACTTGATTCTAGCTTCAACGAACTTTCAGGTTGGAAGGGCGAATACTACAGTGTCACTTTAGAGCTCTTAGGATGGTTTTATTCTTTTTCAAAATTACTTAACAGAGGGTTATAGTCAATCTCTATAAAACCCTTTGTATCTTAGCCATGAGATCTTTTTTTAGTGTCTATTATATATATTTTCCCCCTCGCGTTGTTTGATTCTCTTCTTTAGATCTTCTAAACATATGTAACTAATAATATGTCTGCATTCGTAAAATCATATTTTGACACAAAAGCATATTAATCCATAGGTTCGGGATCTTAAGAACTTATCTGGTGGTCCTTTGAAAAATATTTGTTTTGTGTTGTTATAGGACAAAATCGAGTCTACCATGAACTCAGTAAGGAATCCTCCCAAAATGCTATTGATCCAAAAACCAACAACTCTTGTAGTTAGGGGAAGTTTGAGGTCAATAATGGGCCTCCTAAGAAAAATGTACAACCAAACTAAAATTTATAGGAGCCAATACGATTCAAGATGATGATGTCAACCATGGGGGATGATTCAACATTTTTTGAGAAAAAAAAAAGTAAAAAGATAAAAAAATAATAAAATAATAAAACTGATTTTTCAACTCATATTTTCAACTTATCTCCGAAAGGGTTTACTCAAACTTTGAGTGGGATTAGTCATTGGATGAAAAATTAATTCCGCATCCAAGGAGTACCCATGTTTCATACTTTCTATGGACTTTCCTACATGAAAAATGACAAATACATGAAAAAACGTGATTCCAATCACGTTTTTCATGTATTTCTCATTTTTTGTGTATCAACGTGCATCGAAAGTATACAACGTGGGTACTCCTTAGATGAGGAATCAAAATTATGCATCCAACGAGTGTTGCTGCTCGAGATTTGAGTAAACCCATTAGGAGATAAGTTGAAAATTTGAGTTGAATTTTTTTTTTCCTCTAAAATTTGATGATGTAATTAAATCTTATTTTATTGTTTCCACTATTGTTTTAGGATTTCCTCAATATGACCATTTTAAACCTCAAAACTCCCCTAATGGAGATCCTTTTGTCGGCGTTCTTGAGTCGCTGTATCAATTCAGGATTCCACTCCTTAGGTTCATCGCCTTCAAAAATCCTTTCTTTCTGTCAATATTGATACCCACTTGTATAGGTCAACATGAAACTAATCGAAGAATATTTTGTATTGATACTCAAATATATACTTCTCCTACCACCTTTTAGTTGATAAACAAGGGATTCTATTCTCTTTTTCTGCAAATTCTCCTTCCTTTTTTTCTACCTAGTCTTGAATTTCTTTCTTTGACAGATGCCACATAAACGTATCAATCAAAAAGATCCAGGTCCTAGCAATGGAACCACTTGTTGGCTTAGATGGGTTTGACCCAAGTTAAAATTTTACTACACACCAGCAAAACCCTCAACCATTGGCCCTCTCAGTAATGACCTGCGAGTAGATTACAGTCTCACCCAACACATTTATGAGAGGTTGCAGAACCAGGTTTCTACAGCCTGTGGGATATTTCAATCAGCCACTTTTATATTTTCCTATGTTCAAACACTTACTCACTACTTCGCATTCATGAAATACTTTGCACTTATATATTACTTCACAAAATTACATTCATCACTTAAGTATATTATAGACATCCATAAACTTCACAATATTGCAATAAAGTACAGATAATAAGCAAATAAACACATGAAGATAGATTTTACCATGGTTAATCCCAATGTGGGATTACATCCACAAGAACTACTGCTTGTAATAGAGAATTTTGTGCAAACAATTCTTCACATGAACACATAGATGTAGGTTGTCTGTGCACTAAGCTGCAGACGGTCTGCACACTAAGCTGCAGACCCAGGCCTTTATGCATGCAACTGTGGAGCCTTGCCCCTTTCTCCGAAGTATAGATCACAACAATATAACCATAAAGACAAATCTAGATAAAATAGATAGATAGATCCCTTCCTTATTTATTATTCATCCATATATATACTATTACATTAAAGGATTACATTGCTACATTACCATGGACCCAATACCATGGTTTCCAAAATATAAGGGACTATGGTCCAAAACATTCAACTTATACAATATTATATGCCTTTTACAAAAAGGGAGGGGTTTTGACCCACTCCTACATCCATATATCGTGTGGTATATCTACTCTGCAATCTCCTTTTGGTGCTCCATTTCTCCACTTTGTGCTCCACTTCATCTTTACTTCACACTATGCTCCAAAAAATGTGGAGATTTCAGCAAAATTTAGGCCAAGTTGGGCTATGCCCAACACAACTACCATTTTAGAAGTGAAGTTGAAAATTGTCATTGCTAAAATTTTTCCTTATATACTCCAATGCATATATGTGGGGAGTCAACAATGCTAGAAACTAGTAATATTTGTCTTCAAATCCATATACTCTTATGACTGTGTATTCCTCAAAGAGGTACTAGTCACCAACTCGGGTATCATGACTGAACTGTAACTTTTCTCTAAGGAACTTGTGGGCTTTGGGTAAATGCACACCATGAAAAAAGTGTACACAATTGACATGAATGATGACATATATTTGGAAAAACCCTAGTTATTTTCTACTTTCTTTACCATGAGATACCACTCAAAAAAAGGTAATAGGGTATTATGGTCATCCATCATATTGGGCTTTAAGTTCTCAACCTATGAATACTTTTGGTGAACGAACATATGGAACATATAAGATTGATATTGGAAATACTTCCATTATTCAAACTCTATTAGTTTGGCATGAGTTTCATTTCATAAGAACTGGTGAAAATCATATTTTATACAGGACTTGGTGACTAGGTTACATAAGGTGGCTATGAAACCTAGGACGTTCTCAGTTATATGTACATTAGTACTGAGAGCGATGACTTGAGAAATCTTGGGAAAATATATTTTTTGCATAGAACAAAATACCATGATAGGGTAGGGAGGAGGCCTGGAAGAGGCAACAATTTCTTCTTTGACATTCACATTGATTATTTGTTTCTTTATCTCTGGGAGAGAACCTTCCATTGTTATTCTAGTGTCTCTCTATCTAGCTTCTACATACCTACTATGTCTAGGGATGACAACATATTGCAATGGCATATGGTGTAATATTGATAGCATAATTGTCTCCTTGAGTAGAAATAATATTTCTTTGATTTGGCATATATTGATTGACATGACATGATACCATTTATGAGAAATTGTATGCCTATGGGACCAGTTCTAGGATCAAGTTTCATTCAAATAGAGTTTGTGGCCCCCTATCATATGAAAGGTACTGTGTACCTGTTGTATAACCTTTCTCATGTCATAGCTTGTTATGGTAGGATCTCATACCTCAACATATTGATCATAGAAATCATGGTATTTGTACTTTTCAACCATTAGAGCATAAAAATAAATTGGTACGAGTAGTGTTGTCATTCAAAATGTAGGATTTGTTGAGGGGAGTTTGGTTAGAGTAGTGGAATGAGGGAAGTGGCAGTAAGTGAGGTTTGTGAGAGGGATTTAACTAGCCAATATGGGATGTCTATGTGGCTAAATAGTAGTGGCCACTGATGTGGAGGGAACTATTAGTTCAAAATTAATGAGATTTAGCTTGCATGGTGCACTCTAGTATTAAATTAAAAGTATTTTATGGAGTTTCATGATCAAATTTGCAATTATTGGGCTGCCTTGGAAGGAAAATTATCTTGTTATGGTGTGTGTAGGATTAACTGAACAAAACAAGGAATTTATGCACATAAAAGATTGTTTTCCATAAGCATAAAAGCACTCTTCATGTGATCAAGGCTAGGGTTTACTTGTGATATCAAATTAGCTTGAATTTTTACATGTGTGTGAGTCGACTAGGTCAAATTCGCAACAATGAGGGGAATCAACCATTTGAAACGTTGAATTTAAGCTTGTAGGGGTAAAAAATTAATATTATCATATTCAGAGGTGTAGGACAGTTGACATTGAGGATAATAGGACATAATAGTCATAAAAGTGAGCCCCTTTGCACTTTTATAAAAAAATTGAATGACACATGCATTACAATTATTGGGAAAAAAATTAGGGCTTATGGCATGATGACATTGGCCTAACAAGTGGACAGTGTAATGTGTGAGTAGGATGGAAAACATGTTAGGCAATGAATGGACATGAAACATGACTTGATAGGGTGATGTGGCATATGGAAGGACATTACAAAGGGCTGATATGGAAGGCTAATGTGGTGGATGAGATTGCATGGGTGACTGATGTGGTGGATAACATGGAATTCTTTGGATGCCCCCCAAACTCGCATTTGAAACTTTGGTTGTGTTAAGGGAGGCATGGGAGAGCACCATGTAGCCTCGTGTGCATCCCCCATTTCGGTTAAAAACCATGTGATTCGGTAGTGTGCGATGTTCTGGGCCATTATATCAGTTTTTGCACACACCATTATATTTTCTAGTTCTGAAACTCACACATCCATGCCCATTCAACTGTTATCACCGTGCTTTTCGTCATTTTCTAGCAACTAGCACTTATCATTTCCATTAATGGGGGAATTTTTCCTATGTCTTCCGACTCATTTTGGGATTCTTTTTGAGCTCTTTCCTTGGACCTTTAGGGTATTCTAAAGTTCCTTTGGCTCTCAAACCTTGAGGGAAAAGCTTCTTATTGGGTGGTACATTTTGGCACCAACACTTGCCAAGCACTCATCCCCATTTCCTCTTAATCCTTTTACACTTTGGTCACAATTACCTTTTCCATTCCCTTAGCTCATAGATATTTTCAACTTTCCTCATAATATTCACAAAATATATGTCCATTCCTAACATTACTATGGAAATTCCCTTTTATAATTTCTCAAGGGTGCCTCTTCATGCTCCTCTTCGACTCTTCCTCTTCTTTTTTCTTATCATTTTCACCATAAAATTAATTAAAAGTGTCAACTAACCCCACATGTTTTTATCTTTCCTCTTCCCCCTTAGATCATGGATCTGTGGTCCCAATCTTAAGGTTATTATATAAAAATATACTTATTTGCAAGTTCAAGTATTTTCACATTTCCAAAAACCAGGTTAAAATGTACCCAGTGTGTGACATCACTTGCCTTATATTCTCTATGATTGCCCCTATTTTCTTCTTGCACACATTTATATGTCTCCCTTTTGTTTCCCTCCTTCTTGGTATTCCTTAATAGTTTTTCCTACCAGGGTTTTTGATTGAAGTGAAATAAGATTTAGGTTAGATTCTTTTATTCTTCTTGTGGTAATATTCCCATATATTGGATAAGATAGTTGAGGAATATTCCCATTATTTCCATAAATGTCAAATTTATTACCACACTTTCGCATTAGGTATTTTTTTGGAAAGTTAACAATCTTATATCTTATGAGTATTGGCTCAGCTAAATAATTTATTGCAAATGGTTAACTACACAAATCCCTTTTGCTAGGTTCCCTCCTCTTAATTTGTTCTCATGCTCCCTATCAAAACTTCATCTATTGTTATTATAATATAATTACAATTATTTTGTTTCCTTTAAACCATTTACATTTATTTTACCATACACGCATCAATAACGTAACTAAACACCATCACAATATTAGTGGGGGATCTAAGGTTGGGATGTTACATTGTGAATGAATTAAAACTTATATGTTATTCCTAAAAATAAAAATGTATAATATAGGAATTTAATAATAGTCATTGTTATGACCAATGTGATATTACCTTAAGGTGGGGGGGGGGGGGGGGGGGGGGGGGGGGGGGGGGGAGGGGGGGGAGGATTTGGGGTTAAATGTATATGATATGACCAAAGGTGTAAACGGGGTTAAATGTGAATGTAAGTTGTAAATGTATATGTAATAGGGTTAACATAATAATAAAGTAGACACATGGTCAATGTGTGAATAGGTATATAGATATGATATAGTCATTATGGAGGACATGCGATTTAGATACATGAATTTATTAGGTTATTTGGAGGAGCTTATCGTATTGTTTAATGCTTTATTATGTAACTTATTCCTCTTATCTATATTCAGGTTGTGCCCTAATCTCACATTGGAGTAAATGGTGTGTATCAATTTCACATATAAGTAAAGAAAACTATATGCAGGTCAACCCTCTACATGCTTACCAATTCTATCATGCAACTACATAAGCCTAACTGCATCAAATGGTAGCTATGTTGTTGAAAATATATGATAATTATGAATCTCTAACACCAAAAGGATATGTTACATTAAACAAAAAGAGGTGTCGTGTGACAAATTAGTCAGATGTTGAAACATCAATTAGTGATGCCAGTGTGTGGAGTGAAGCTAAGCCTTTTCCCTTTGAGAGGATAGCCTTAATTCATGCCAACTCAAGAGCTCGCGTTTGAGAGACATCTCCTAGTTCTCCACTTAAATTGCCCTGAGCTAAACAGACAACTTCCTTTTAGCATCTTGCTTATTGTAGAGAGTTTTTCTAATGAATTTTGTGATGTGCCAATTACAATAAGTGTTTTGATGTGCCAATATAATTATAATTCTGTAATACATAAGTATGGATTTTGTCTTCTTCTAGTGTGGCCAATATACTTATTCCTTTTATTGTTTTCATTATTATATTATAAGGATACAAATTTTAATAAAATGAATTATTTATTTTCCTTTAATTTGAAAATGATATTAAATGTTAAATTTAGATTAAATATAATATGAAAAAGTATTATTATATTTTAAATAGAAATATTTTAATAAAGAAAATTATTTGTTTTTAAACATTAAATCATATTAAATAATAAAAATAAGAAATTATTATCTAAAACAACTCTGCAAAAATGTATGCTCCCAAATTGCTAGAAAGTTTAAAATTTCTGGATTACATAGTTGGCTAGATATTATCATTATATATATATATATATATATATATATATATATATATATATATATATATATATATATATATATATATATATATATGTTAAAAGAATAGTGCTAACAATTTTGAAAATTGAAATGGTCATAACTCATTAATATTATAAATACTATATATTTACGTCGTAAGGCGTTCCCCTCTGAAATCAACTCCCCCAACTGCTTTTCTGTCATAATCCTGACCGTCAGATCTATTGTAAGACGATTAAATGTTTTTCCACCATTGGATATTACTAACTGTAAAATCAACTGAATCTTGATTTGCACTATTACGATCATAGTCCCATGTATGTTCCCATGGCTCCATTGTGTGCATCTAACCCTAAGCCTATTCATTTATTTTGTTTTTTTTAATCTGGCTAATTCTTTGTTTCTTGTCCTACGTGCAGGGCCTCCAGTTATTCTGCAATTCAAAGGTCCTCCAGTGGTTCTGCAATTCAAGGGCTTCAGCACCGAAGAGGGCACTTGAATCCTTCTGTATAGGTAATGTGTTCTGAAACCTTTACCATCTGCCAAAATGTCCTCGCATTACCTTTCAATATATACATAAATGTTCTTTTCCTAAATCTTTCCCTGTGTTCAGTTGCAGAGTTATTTCCATGTTCAACGGGCATTGCCGAAGGCAACCCAACCCACCTCAGAAACAAGAAATGGTGGTCGATACAAGCAGCGAGCTGTCATGCCTAGAATGTAATCCCTTATTGGCTCCTGGTTCCCCTTTTAATCCCATTCTCTTCGCCTCTTACCAACTTACCAACCTATCCCCTGCAGCTCATCTGTCTACACAAAAGAGACAAACAATTTCGAGTTCCCACAGCCTATAACAGCAACCGTCTCTGCCAACGTTGCTACTCTTATGTCGGGACCTTTGCAGACGTGTCCTCGGTTCTGATACTGTGAACCTCAGTCCAATTCATGTCTCCCCTATTTCGAAAATCCCCAATTTCGTCTTTGGGTGCGTGCCATCACTGGTACCTGACACCCTGGGTCTCATTGGTTTGAACCAGGGCTCTCTGTCATTCTTTTCCTACTGAATTCTAGACCATGTTCTTTACTCGCATGCATTCTCCTGTTCAGAGACTCCCCATTTCCTAAATATCTCCATTACACGCCCCTGTATACCCAATCCATTCCTCTGCCCTATTTCAACAGAGTGGCCTATGCTGTCAAGCTCTACGACATCATGGTTGGACTACGGTTTCTCTCAATCCCACCAACTATCTTCTTTATGGACAACATGGGCGCCGGGCAGACCATGGTGGACCCTGGCACGCAGTTCAATTTTATTTTGGATGCTTACACACCCCTTAGGGAGGCATTTCTTGCACATAACCGAGGGACCTTGAATCCGGTTCAGGTGAATGTTCCAAATTTTCAAGGACCAATGGATCGTTTTTGCTTTGCTCATACTGCGGGTGTGCCATTTCCAGAGGTTGGATCTCTACTTCGCTCATCATGCAGGTTCTCTCCCATATATTATCTCAAAATTCACAACTCGAAAGCTATATACATCACTTTCCTCTATCAAATTGTGCGTAGTGGCATATCTGTTCAAAGCAACGGCCCAATGAATATTGAAGAATCAATTTTCTCTTTTGATTTTCAGTTCCAGATAAATTGAATGAAACAATAGAGAGAAAAATTGAATGGGAAATGTTTAATACTCTGGATGAAGGTAGTCGAATGTGCCCTTCACATCTGTTGAGACATGGGTTGCTTCGCTTGAGGGGCCAAACCTAGACAACCCAATGTCTGATAGTTTTGCTTCCATCTGTTCACTTAAAATAATATTAGTAGTTTTGATATCTCTGTGAAGTGAGAACCCTATGGTGATTAAATAAAATATTTACTTTGCTCAGAACCCTTCCCAATGGAGTTGCATCAAAGAATGCCATTGGTTCTCGGAATAAAGAAGACAGAAGCTCACAAAAGAAAGACTTTGATGCCTCAAGCCCCAAAATAACACAAAATAGTGACCGAATGAATAAGAAGAATATAGATGTGAACCCAATGGTTGAGTACACTATTATTAAACATAATACACTGACGAGACGACTTTGGACCTTTGCAACCATCCAAATATTCCCTGAAATCTGCCCAATAAAAAATATAAGATGACCAAGATCAGCACAAGAACAATATAAGAAACCTTTATTCTATTTCAAATGGTCAATATATGGCTTCAAAAGAGTGTCCCCAACTTCCTTCTCTTCCCTTTTAACTAGTTGATCCCCCTTAGGAGCTCTATTTGAAATCAATCGTTCTTTCTGTGATATTCTCCTTTGAGTTTCTCTCTCTTCATTGATGGGTTCATATTTTGTGGATAGCATTGTCGCTGTTGATTCATTGGAACCAAAATTATTCCTGTGTGCATTCACAAGGTCCCTAAATGCCTCACTTGAGACCACCAGTTCTTCATATTGCCCTACTTGATGAATCTCTCCTTCCACCATCAATTGCAAAAGAGAGACTTTAGTGTAGAAATTCAAAGAAAACTTGCCAAAACTATGAGCATAAGATATGTTAAAATTACAGAAATTATAATTACGTGGCATCTGTTAGAAAACTTCATCAAAAGGTTGTATACAAGCAAACAAACAACATCCACACGACTAGGACAACTGTTTACTAACCACCATAATAGCATTTCTGTTTCAAATGGTCAATATATGGCTTCAAAAGAGTGTCCCCAACTTCCTTCTCTTCCCTTTTAACTAACTCATCCCCCTTAGGAGCTCTATTTAAAATCAATCATTCTTTCTGTGATATTCTCCTTTGAATTTCTCTCTCTTCATTTATGTGTTCATCTTTTGTGGATAGCATTGTCGCTGCTGATTCACTGGAACCAAAATTATTCCTGTGTGCATTCACAAGCTCCGTAAATGCCTCACTTGAGACCAACAGTTCCTGATATTGCCCTGCTTGATGAATCTCTCCATCCACCATCAATTGCAAAAGAGAGACTTTAGTGTAGAAATTCAAAGAAAACTTGCCAAAACTACGAGCATTAGATATGTTAAAATTACAAAAATTATAATTATGTGGCATCTATTAGAAAACTTCGTCAAAAGGTTGTATACAAGCAAACAAACAACATCCACATGACTAGGACAACTGTTTACTAACTACCATAATAGCATCAAATGTCGGGAGAAAATCAACTTGGTGTGTTACAAGGATCATTATCTTGTTTGACAGTGCTCCAATTATGTATTCCAACACATCAAAATCCGTGATTAATAAGAAATGAGGAAGCTAAGGAAAATGAAAATCATTGTTGTAGAAAGGTGCAACGTACAAATTAGTACTAGCTAGATATTAAATGTAAAACCCTTATATCAAAAGAAAATCACCACATTAACCATAAACAGGCTAGTAGCAGTATGAGCATCAACAACACTGAAAGGATCATCCAAAAGATAAATATCAGAATCTTGATATAAGGCACCGGCAAGCTATCCGCTACTTCTAGCCACCGCTGAGATCGATACCTCTTTCTCCTATTTTAGTCAGATCACCAAAGGGAAGATTTTGGAGGTCTTTATCCAGTGAAGAGTTGAAGATAACTTCCTGATATTTCTACTCGTCCATGGAACGTCCAAATAATATGTTGTTCCGTACTATTCCAGTTTGAATCCATGCAGTCTGAGAAACATGTGCGACGATGTCATAGACTTGCAACTGCAATGGCAGGGTTGAAAACATTAAGAAGGAGAATCCATCAATTTAAATGGTTGACAATGTTAAGGTAAGGGGATACATAATTCATACTCACACTGCCCCTCAACTTTGGTACTTCTCCGAGTATCACAGCTAAAGGAATTGATTTTCCAGATCCAACTTCTCCACAAATTGCCAAATTTTTGGCCATGCTTGACCTCTCTATTTATGTTTCTCAATATGGGCTTTGATGAACTGGAATCCCAACTTAGTGTTGTAGAACTGATAAGAAGAGACAGGTCAGAATTCTGATGAAATACCATTACCCGCTCAACCACCCCATCCTGTAATTCAGCAGCCTCAAGAAAGTTGATGATACGACTTAATGAGACATTGGCTTGAATAATAACATTGACTACATCAGGAATTAGTCGAAGAAGTTCTTGAACGATGCAAAAAGTCGCTATGAACGTGAAGACGTTGCTTGGAGTCAGAGGAATTTTAAGAAAATAGTAGGTTACAAACGTTGCAGTCGAAATCAAAACAGGAGATGACCAAAACAATAAATTATTGTAGGCTTTAATAAGTTAAACTACAGATAGCCATTTGAACTCTACGTTGTGCATCTTGTCAATACTTTCTTTGAAGCGTTCCTCCCATGCATGAAATTTTAGTACTTTCATATGCACCAGTGCTTCTATGGTAGCCCTTAACCATTGATCCTGGGCTGACATGAGTTCAGTTTGAAACTTATGCTGTAACTTTGTCATTAGAGGGTTACAAAGCATGGTAATGATGATAACTACCGAGGCTGAAAGTGTGGCCCATCCAATTACATGGAAGAGGATGCTTAAAGCCAATATGAGTTGGAGTACTGTTTTCCAAGTCTGATGAAACCAGAAAGGAAATTCGCCAATATGATAAGCATGTACAACCATATAATTCATGATTTCTCCGGTTGTATGCACCTGTTTAGCAGCTAGCTTCATTGGTCAGCTGTAGTTGTTTCTGATGGATTGCTGCAACAAGTGAAGAGCGCATCTGTAGACCAATCCATCTAGTGCCAAAATAACATTGCCTTTGAGATATGGACGCTATGGTCTTGGAAATAAAGAGTGTTCCTACAAAAAAAATGATTCATATTTGAATGACTGTCTAACTTCTGAAACTCCAATAGAGGCATTCAAAACAAGTGGTCCAGAAGACACAGTAAATACATTAAGAAAAGCATAGAACCCAATCCTTTCCATATCTTTCCAGTGACAACAAACCAAAGCCCAAAAAACTGATGGAGTGGCAGATGGGTTTTTCTGCTTTTTGCCTCAACAATTCTTCTGTAAATGTTGTATATATATTTTGTACTTGATCATCTACACACACAAGGAAAATCATCTTCTTGTAGAGGCTGCTTCTTTCCTTTGGAAAAAAGATAATTCAACCACCAAAATGTCATCCCGCTGAAGAATCCTGTCTTGGAAAAAGGAGTCACATTGGAATTTAACTTGGAAACCCTCTGGCTGGAGTTGAGATATCTGATCTTCCTTCAGAGGCCCTATAAAGATAGTGAGTTGACATTTTAAGTGAGTTGATATTTTAAGGACTAATTCCAAAATGCAACAGTACTTGGTATAAGATTGAAACGGGCTAGGGTTGTTGGTATATATATATGATTTGTGAATCTTTTGATCATTCTCTATTGGTCTACATATTTTATGAGTGATTTTAATATTTGTAACAACATTCTTCGATTGTTCTTGCAGAGAGAAATCCTTTGAAAAAATCCACAAAGGGCCATGACTTATCATCACCTCAATGCAGAAAATTTAGTTACGAAGAGGTCAAGGAAATAACTGGTGGCTTTGGAAGGCAAATTGGCAGAGGAGGATTTGGGCCTGTCCGTCTGCAAAATGGGCTTGAGGTAGCTGTCAAAGTACTATCAAAGTCATCAAAACAAGGAGACAAGGAATTGTCAACAGAGGTATGTATGGCTACTTAATTGATCAGTGTTTCACATTTTCCTATATAAAGAAGAAAGTTTTTTTTTAATTAAAGATAAAATATTTTTATCTCTAGAGAAACATTTTGTCATTTTTAAAAATAGATATGTGCAAAGGGCAGTGTGACTCACTGGAAAGAAAGGTATAATATTGGGATCTATGCTTTCGAAAGTCACAATAAAAATCCTGTGCCCTTTGTGGGTTATTGTTGTGAAGCAGGAAATCAGATATTGATTTACCAATATATATCCAAGGGCAACTTGGGCGGAATTCTCCATGGTATGGGTCAAATCCTGAGCTATCTTGTCTTATGTTTAATCTTGAAAAACAATTTCTATTTATCTATAAAGATTAAACACAAGACAAGATAGCTCAGGATTTGACCCATACCATGGAGAATTCCCCCCAAGTTGCCCTTGGATATATATTGGTAAATCAATATCTGATTTCCTGCTTCACAACAATAACCCACAAAGGGCACAGGATTTTTATTGTGACTTTCGAAAGCATAGATCCCAATATTATACCTTTCTTTCCAGTGAGTCACACTGCCCTGTGCACATATCTATTTTTAAAAATGCTGAAATATTTCTCTAGAGATAAAAATATTTTATCTTTAATTAAAAAAAACTTTCTTCTTTATATAGGAAAATGTGAAACACTGATCAATTAAGTAGCCATACATACCTCTGTTGACAATTCCTTGTCTCCTTGTTTTGATGATTTCGACAGTACTTTGACAGCTACCTCAAGCCCATTTTGCAGACGGACATGCCCAAATCCTCCTCTGCCAATTTGCTTTCCAAAGCCACCAGTTATTTCCTTGACCTCTTCGTAACTAAATTTTCTGCATTGAGGTGATGATAAGTCATGGCCCTTTGTGGATTTTTTCAAAGGATTTCTCTCTGCAAGAACAATCGAAGAATGTTGTTACAAATATTAAAATCACTCATAAAATATGTAGACCAATAGAGAATGATCAAAAGATTCACAAATCATATATATATACCAACAGCCCTAGCCCATTTCAATCTTCTATCAAGTACTGTTGCATTTTGGAATTAGTCCTTAAAATATCAACTCACTTAAAATGTCAACTCACTATCTTTATAGGGCCTCTGAAGGAAGATCAGATATCTCAACTCCAGCCAGAGGGTTTCCAAGTTAAATTCCAATGTGACTCCTTTTTCCAAGGCATGATTCTTCAGCAGGATGACATTTTGGTGGTTGAATTATCTTTTGTCCAAAGGAAAGAAGCAGCCTCTAGAAGAAGATGATTTTCCTTGTGTGTGTAGATGATCAAGTACAAAATATATATACAACATTTACAGAAGAATTGTTGAGGCAAAAAGCAGAAAAACCCATCTGCCACTCCATCCGTTTTTTGGGCTTTGGTTTCTTGTCACTGGAAAGATATGGAAAGGATTGGGTTCTATGCTTTTCTCAATGTATTTACTGTGTCTTCTGGACCACTTGTTTTGAATGCCTTTATTGGAGTTTCAGAAGTTAGATAGTCATTCAAATATAAATCATTTTTTTGTAGGAACACTCATTATTGCCAAGACCATAGCGTCCGTATCTCAAAGGCAATGTTATTTGGGCACTAGATGGATTGGTCTACAGATGCGCTCTTCACTTGTTGCAGCAATCCATCAGAAACAACTACAGCTGACCAATGAAGCTAGCTGCTAAACTGGTGCATACAAACGGAGAAATCATGAATTATATGGCTGTACATGCTTATCATATTGGCGAATTTCCTTTCTGGTTTCATCAGACTTGGAAAACAGTACTCCAACTCATATTGGCTTTAAGCATCCTCTTCCATGTAATTGGATGGGCCACACTTTCAGCCTCGGTAGTTATCATCATTACCATGCTTTGTAACCCTCTAATGGGAAAGTTACAGCATAAGTTTCAAACTGAACTCATGTCAGCCCAGGATCAACGGTTAAGGGCTACCATAGAAGCACTGGTGCATATGAAAGTACTGAAATTTCATGCATGGGAGGAACGCTTCAAAGAAAGTATTGACAAGATGCACAAGGTAGAGTTCAAATGGCTATCTGTAGTTTAACTTATTAAAGCCTACAATAAGTTATTGTTTTGGTCATCTCCTGTTTTGATTTCGACTGCAACGTTTGTAACCTACTATTTTCTTAAAATTCCTCTGACTCCAAGCAACGTCTTCACGTTCATAGCCACTTTGTGCATCGTTCAAGAACCTCTTCGACTAATTCCTGATGTAATCAATGTTATTATTCAAGCCAATGTCTCATTAAGTCGTATCATCAACTTTCTTGAGGCTGCTGAATTACAGGATGGGGTGGTTGAGCGGGTAATGGTATTTCATCAGAATTCTGACCTGTCTCTTCTTATCAGTTCTACAACACTAAGTTGGGATTCCAGTTCATCAAAGCCCATATTGAGAAACATAAATATAGAGGTCAAGCATGGCCAAAAATTGGCAATTTGTGGAGAAGTTGGATCTGGAAAATCAATTCTTTTAGCTGTGATACTCGGAGAAGTACCAAAGTTGAGGGGCAGTGTGAGTATGAATTATGTATCCCCTTACCTTAACATTGTCAACCATTTAAATTGATGGATTCTCCTTCTTAATGTTTTCAACCCTGCCATTGCAGTTGCAAGTCTATGACATCGTCGCACATGTTTCTCAGACTGCATGGATTCAAACTGGAATAGTACGGAACAACATATTATTTGGACGTTCCATGGACGAGTAGAAATATCAGGAAGTTATCTTCAACTCTTCACTGGATAAAGACCTCCAAAATCTTCCCTTTGGTGATCTGACTAAAATAGGAGAAAGAGGTATCGATCTCAACGGTGGCTAGAAGTAGCGGATAGCTTGCCGGTGCCTTATATCAAGATTCTGATATTTATCTTTTGGATGATCCTTTCAGTGTTGTTGATGCTCATACTGCTACTAGCCTGTTTATGGTTAATGTGGTGATTTTCTTTTGATATAAGGGTTTTACAGTTAATATCTAGCTAGTACTAATTTGTACGTTGCACCTTTCTACAACAATGATTTTCATTTTCCTTAGCTTCCTCAGTTCTTATTAATCACGGATTTTGATGTGTAGGAATACATAATGGGAGCACTGTCAAACAAGACAATGATCCTTGTAACACACCAAGTTGATTTTCTCCCGACATTTGATGCTATTATGGTGGTTAGTAAACAGTTGTCCTAGTCATGTGGATGTTGTTTGTTTGCTTGTATACAACCTTTTGACGAAGTTTTCTAATAGATGCCACATAATTATAATTTCTGTAATTTTAACATATCTAATGCTCGTAGTTTTGGCAAGTTTTCTTTGAATTTCTACACTAAAGTCTCTCTTTTGCAATTGATGGTGGATGGAGAGATTCATCAAGAAGGGCAATATCAGGAACTGTTGGTCTCAAGTGAGGCATTTACGAAGCTTGTGAATGCACACAGGAATAATTTTGGTTCCAGTGAATCAGCAACGACAATGCTATCCACAAAAGATGAACACATCAATGAAGAGAGAGAAATTCAAAGGAGAATATCACAGAAAGAATGATTGATTTTAAATAGAGCTCCTAAGGGGGATGAGCTAGTTAAAAGGGAAGAGAAGGAAGTTGGGGAAACTCTTTTGAAGCCATATATTAACCATTTGAAACAGAAATGCTATTATGGTGGTTAGTAAACAGTTGTCCTAGTCGTGTGGATGTTGTTTGTTTGCTTGTATACAACCTTTTGATGAAGTTTTCTAACAGATGCCACGTAATTATAATTTCTGTAATTTGAACATATCTTATGCTCATAGTTTTGGCAAGTTTTCTTTGAATTTCTACACTAAAATCTCTCTTTTGCAATTGATGGTGGATGGAGAGATTCATCAAGTAGGGCAATATGAAGAACTGGTGGTCTCAAGTGAGGCATTTAGGGAGCTTGTGAATGCACACAGGAATAATTTTGGTTCCAATGAATCAGCAGCGACAATGCTATCCACAAAATATGAACCCATCAATGAAGAGAGAGAAACTCAAAGGAGAATATCACAGAAAGAACGATTCATTTCAAATAGAGCTCCTAAGGGGGATCAACTAGTTAAAAGGGAAGAGAAGGAAGTTGGGGACACGCTTTTGAAGCCATATATTGACCATTTGAAATAGAATAAAGGTTTCTTATACTGTTCTTGTGTTGATCTTGGTCATCTTATATTTTTTATTGGGCAGATTTCAGGGAATATTTGGATGGTTGCAAAGGTCCAAAGTCGTCACGTCAGTGTATTATGTTTAATAATAGTGTACTCAACCATTGGGTTCACATCTATATTCTTCTTATTCATTCGGTCACTATTTTGTGTTATTTTGGGGCTTGAGGCATCAAAGTCTTTCTTTTGTGAGCTTCTGTCTTCTTTATTCCGAGCACCAATGGCATTCTTTGATGCAACTCCATTGGGAAGGGTTCTGAGCAAAGTAAATATTTTATTTAATCACCATAGGGTTCTCACTTCACAGAGATATCAAAACTACTAATATTCTTTTAAGTGAACAGATGGAAGCAAAACTATCAGACTTTGGGTTGTCTAGGTTTGGCCCCTCAAGCGAAGCAACCCATGTCTCAACAGATGTGAAGGGCACATTCGACTACCTTGATCCTGAGTATTAAACATTTCCCATTCAATTTTTCTCTCTATTGTTTCATTCAATTTATCTGGAACTGAAAATCAAAAGAGAAAATTGATTCTTCAATATTCATTGGGCCGTTGCTTTGAACAGATATGCCACTACGCACAGTTTGATAGAGGAAAGTGATGTATATAGCTTTCGAGTTGTGAATTTTGAGATAATATATGGGAGAGAACCTGCATGATGAGCGAAGTAGAGATCCAACCTCTGGAAATGGCACACCCGCAGTATGAGCAAAGCAAAAACGATCCATTGGTCCTTGAAAATTTGGAACATTCACCTGAACCGGATTCAAGGTCCCTCGGTTATGTGCAAGAAATGCCTCCCTAAGGGGTGTGTAAGCATCCAAAATAAAACTGAACTGCGTGCCAGAGTCCACCATGGTCTGCCCGGCGCCCATGTTGTCCATAAAGAAGATAGTTGGCGGGATTGAGAGAAACCGTAGTCCAACCATGATGTCGTAGAGCTTGACAGCATAGGCCACTCTGTTGAAATAGGGCAGAGGAATGGATTGGGTATACAGCGGCGTGTAATGGAGATATTTAGGTAATGGGGAGTCTCTGAACAGGAGAATGCATGCGGTTAAAGAACATGGTCTAGAATTCAATAGGAAAAGAATGACAGAGAGCCCTGGTTCAAACCAATGAGACCCAGGGTGTCAGGTACCAGTGATGGCACGCACCCAAAGACGAAATTGGGGATTTTTGAAATAGGGGAGACATGAATTGGACTGAGGTTCATAGTATCAGAACCGAGGACCCGTCTGCAAAGGTCCCGACATAAGAGTAGCAACGTTGGAAGAGACGGTTGCTGTTATAGGCTGTGGGAACTCGAAATTGTTTGTCTCTTTTGTGTAGACAGATGAGCTGCAGGGGATAGGTTGGTAAGTTGGTAAGAGGCAAAGAGAATGGTATTAAAAGGGGAACCAGGAGCCAATAAGGGATTACATTCTAGCCATGACAACTCGCTGCTTGTATCGACCACCATTTCTTGTTTCTGAGGTGGGTTGGGTTGCCTTCGGCAATGCTCGTTGAACATGGAAATAACTCTGCAACTGAACACAGGGAAAGATTTAGCAAAAGAAAATTTATGTATATATTGAAAGGTAATGCGAGGACCTTTTGGCAGATGGTAAAGGTTTCAGAACACATTACCTGTACAGAAGGATTCAAGTGCCCTCTTCGGTGCTGAAGCCCTTGAATTGCAGAACCACTGGAGGACCTTTGAATTGCAGAATAACTGGAGGCCCTGCACACAGGACAAGAAACAAAGAATTAGCCAGATTAAAAAAAAAAAAAAAATGAATAGGCTTAGGGTTAGATGCACCCAATGGAGCCATGGGAACATAAACGGGACTATGGTCGTAATAGTGCAAATCAAGATTCAGTTGATTTTACAGTTAGTAATATCCAATGGTGGAAAAACATTTAATCGTCTTACAATAGATCTGACGGTCAGGATTATGACAGAAAAGCAGTTGGGGGAGTTGATTTCAGAGGGGAACGCCTTACGGCGTAAATATATAGTATTTATAATATTAATGAGTTATGACCATTTCAATTTTCAAAATTGTCAGCACTATTCTTTTAACACATATATATATATATATATATATATATATATATATATATATATATATATATATATATATATATATATATATATATATATATATATATATATATATATAATGATAATATCTAGCCAATTATGTAATCCAGAAATTTTAAACTTTCTAGCAATTTGTGAGCATACATTTTTGCAGAGTTGTTTTAGATAATAATTTCTTATTTTTATTATTTAATATGATTTAATGTTTAAAAACAAATAATTTTCTTTGTTAAAATATTTATATTTAAAATATAATAATACTTTTTCATATTATATTTCCATCTAAATTTAACATTTAATACCATTTTTAAATTAAAGGAAAATAAATAATTCATTTTATTAAAATTTGTATCCTTATAATATAATAATGAAAACAATAAAAGGAATAAGTATATTGGCCACACTAGAAGAAGACAAAATCCATACTTATGTATTACAGAATTATAATTATATTGGCACATCAAAACACTTATTGTAATTGGCACATCACAAAATTCATTAGAAAAACTCTCTACAATAAGAAAATGGATTCTTTGATTTCATAGTGCATTGTTTTGAACAGATATGCCACTACGCACAATTTGACAAAGAACAATGATGTATATAACTTTGGATTTGTGACTTTTGAGATAATATCTGGGAGAGAACTAGTGGATACAAAAGTTTCTGGTGAAAACAGGCATATCGCCTCGTGGGTAAGCTTCGTTAATGCAACTATATTTGTATTTGTGGGTATGAATTTAATGGAGCATTAGAATTCTAATGTTGTTGTGGATTCT